>PVIJ01008355.1:0-74993 GCA_004024925.1 Scalopus aquaticus
GGGGGGAGGAAGGAGCCGGAGGGAGGGAAGGGAAAGGGCACAAAATGGAATAGAAAAGAACACAAGGGACCATGGAGATGGATCACGGGTGAATTGGTGGTGGGCTACCCAAGGGGAATGCAAAATGTAAAAGACATAAATAACAATAAAAATATATATTATATATAAAAAAAAATAAATAAAATGAAAAGTCCTCAAACAGCTGTTTTTGTTGCAGCCACTAGATGGAAAAATTTCTTCATGGGGAAAGGAATTAAAAACTTCACTGATCTAAAGTTGTAAGAACAGTGCCTTGCAAAACGGCCTGAACAACTCAACTTTCCGTGAAAAGAACTGGTTTATAGGAAATTAAGTGATTAAGAGGCTTAGACAAATTATTAATGTAAAACAAGCACAGACTTGCTGATACATAATAATAAACTAGTAAAAACCTAACTGTTGCAGTGCTTAGGATGCACTGCCTACAACAGGCACTTGCAAGTTAGTCAAATTGGAATCCAGGCCTTCCAAATTTTAAGGAGTTCCTTTCATATTTGTAGTTTTTCACGATCAACGACTAAAAAAAATTAGAACATTATTTGAATATTACTGGACAGAAGTCCAGTAATATGGAATTCTGGGAGAATTCAATGCCAAAATAGTAAGAGTGTCTACACAGCACAGGTGCCAGATGTAGTATGAACACTGCTTCCACTCCCAGTAACTGGCTTGGTTCCCCAGAACAGAAGACAGCACTACTCACTATTGCCAGCACTTGAAGAAAAAAAGTTATACTTTGAAACATATATATGATACATTATAGATTTTCAATAAGTGTTGGTTAAACTAAACTGAAGTCAGTCATTTGTCAGTGACAACCAAAAAGCACCTAATAAGTACATGCCCGATTACCAAAGAAGTTGAGTCTTTTTTACCTATAGGCTGACCTAACTTTGACAGGAGAGCAAGATATAATCCATTAGCATCATGGGAAGGGAGCTGCATTTGGCTGTAGGACAATGCTCAAGGCCACTGTTATCCCACACAGAATAAACAGGTCAAGAAGCAGCACAAAATCTCAGTGAGTCTGCTCAGAATGAAGCAATTCAAAGACCAAAGCCCTTCTCATCAAAGTACATATAGAAAAGGGCCCCCAGTTAGTGGCCAATACATATACAGTGTGCAAAATACCCCCAACTTTATCCCAGGGTAGGAAATATCAAGAATTTATATCCGAACCTCATATATCCAGCAGCCTTTATTCCTAGAAACAGCTGCTTTAGAACATCACAGCTCTGCAGATTTCCAAGAGGCTCACTTTGTAAAAGACTCCTTGCCCTTTCTCATGGAGAAAGAGAAAAATACTGGTGGAGCAAAACCCCACAGCACTGTCTCTCCTCAGGAAAGGTCAAATGTTCATGAGTGAAAATATCGGAGGGGTAGGGTTTCCAGTCAGACACTGCAGCAACTTACAGAGATGAGGAACTTGCAACTTCAAGTCACTCAACTCATCTCCAACCAAAGCCCAGTACACTGAGGAGACAGCAGATCCCCTGAGAACATCCTAGAACAAATGCACGCCAGCCATGTAAGTCAAACCCACTAGTTCACCATACCTCTCAGCATTTATGCCACAGCCCAAATTCTGAAAATCTGGTAGCCTATCAGGGACTGAATTACATCCAATTAGTTACAGTACTAATTATTTGGTCATGTTTTAGAGCTGTGAACTATTCAAGCAGAACTATCTTGATTATGAAACACGATCTTTCTCTACCCCAAATGCCATTTTTTGTCTCATGCAGCAAGCAATCCTGTGCACCATCAGGTACGACAACCCATCTGACTAAATGATTTACTTGCAGACATCACTGAAACAAGAATACAATTTATACTTCAGGCAGACTTTGTAGCATGGAGGGTTCTGCTATGATGAGTCTGAACCTGTCATTAGTCGACAATCTCTTGACAACCTTGGCCCTCACACCTCTCCGCCTGAGCTGGCGCTATCTTCCACACAGTGGCATGCACAGCGTCCCCAGCCAGCAGCCTCAGCATCACCTGGACAACCTTTCAGAAAAGCAGTTTCTGTGCACAGACTCAAGTGATGCAGAAACTCAAAAGATGAGCCAAGCAGTCTGTGCTGAGTAAGTGCTCCAGTAACTGAGGTACACTAACATTTGAGAACCACAGAACTACAGTTAGAGAGTACCTCCCTTGATTATGTTCTCCCGGGAAAGGTTGCTTCTACTCCAGGATTATTCAAAATACATCCTTCAAGAATTGCTGATTCCTTTTCTGTCACATATGACCACAAATGCTTCTCAAAGCAATTTATACATATCACACAGGATAAGTAGACGCCTCTTCCCAGCCCAGATGCACCCACTAGATAATGAACTGCTTCTTGTTAGTTATTTCCACTGGCTGTTACACCACAGGTATCAGTAAGTATGGCTGCTAGGCCAAAATATCCAAGCAGATGGCCCAGAAACAGTATCACACAATGAGGCTTCCCATACAGTGAATTCATAGGTTCACGCACAGCGCAGCCCTGCTTAATTCACCCCAGCATACTGACCTTGGGGGCTTTTTCAGCTTTCAGTTTACGAACCACCTCCCCTTGTGCAGCAACTTCATCGTAAAGAGATTTACTGTCCAGAGCACCTGTTGATGATTTACAAGGAGTATCCTGAACTAACGGAGCTGGAGGACTCCCAGGTTTATATTCCTGGCCAGTTTTCTCCTTATATTCGGCTTTCAAAGTCAAAAGCTCCTTGACGGCTGTATCTATATCTTCCTTTGCTGCTTTCTTGGCTTTTAATTCTCGAACCACATCCCCTTGAACAGCCACTCGGTTGTAAAGAGCCAGAGAATTCTCACACGCAGCACCAGGGTTAGCTGAAGATGACACTGGCCTTTCCTTAGGAGGAGCAGTTGTCCACCAGAGGGAGAGAACCAAAATAAAAATAATTCACGTCAAAGTCTTCCCCTCAATAAAAAACAATACAATTAAAAAAAATTCTTCCAACAAAACTATGTCAACTTGATCATGTTTCAACAGTGAAATTTTTAATTTTTTAATTAGATGAATTAAACATTTTAAATAAAAATTAAAAAATGTAAATGACTATCTCATTCTTAAGAAATTTTCCTAATGAAAGCTAACAGAAGTAAACTAAGGTAAGGATATGTGGATATTCCCTACAGTACTCATCAGTTTTTCAGTAAAAAAATTGAAAATAACCTAACTGGTTGGGGGTTAGTTAAAAGAAATCACAACACACTCGTCCTGTGGGCGCAGACCACTGCTGAGCACACACTACCTGTGTGACCTCAGACCCTTCTCTTCCAACCCTCAGTGAGGATGGACGCTCTTCTCCTGGGGGCACTGGAGTCTGACAGAAAAGTAAAGACGGAGCCAGAAAGCAAGGTCACTATCCTGACTTGTCATGTATACATGTATACATGAGAAGCTATACGTAGGGGGTCCTCAACATACTAAGCGCCACATCCGGCTGCTGACTAAAGCTGACCAGCTACTGAAAAGAAAAGGATCTACTGTGGATCAATTTGGACAAAAAATATTTTCCTTAAAACATTCTTTTAATCTAGTCTTTGGTGTTTTTTCATATAACAAAATTAAATTTTAAAAATCTTGCAAGATATTTTAAAATTTTACATGAAAGGACAACAGGAACAAAACCTTCACAAGTAAGAGTTACTGTCTTCCTTGGTCTCAGCAGTAAGGAAGACAGCCATGTGCAAAGAAACCTCGACTTAAAATCACTGATGAGACACATATCTGTAAGAGCCAGTAATTACCTCATTTTTTGTTTCTACTTTGGTCTTCTCCTTTGACCCAGACGTTGGCATTTCCTTTGTATGCCCGTCAGGGATATATATCAAAACACATGGGGCTTCTCTGCAACTGTATGGGCTAAAAAGAAAACAGGGGACCAGTAAACTTTATTTGAATATAGTGACCTGATAGCAATTAAAACTGACTTCTCAGGTTCATTCAATGGCACTGTGTCAATGCTTTTTCAAAGTATAAAGAGGCTATTCTCTTATTACAGAAATCAGAGGCTCTTTATAATAGTTTAAAAGCAATAAATACACGAATAAAAATTGATAATACTAATTATAAACTTCCATTTATGAATCTGCATAGATAGGCACACATTAGCTCCAGGACAAAAGCATGTTTACTTTTCCTACCACCACAGAGGGCATCAGTGGGAACAAATGGTCTCATCCTGACTGAAAAAAAATGCATCTACACAACACAACTAATGTGGTATAAGGGTATAAAAATTCCCAAATGCCAAAGGATACAAAATTTCACAAAATCCTCTGCTCCTGAGGCTACTCATAGCCAAAGGATTTCTTCCAATTTTTAGTAAAAGTCACAAAGTAAAAAAGAGAGAAGGAATTCGTATAATACTATCTTATATCTCTTTGATACTTTCAATTATAGCTTTATTGAAATATAATTCAGATAGCAAAAAATTTGCCTCTGAAATTACATAATTCAACAGCTACATAAAGCTGTGAAACCATCACCACTATCTAAATTCAGAACATTTACATTACTCCCCAAGAGAAACATAGTGACTGTTATCACTTCCCAGTTCCCTGCTCTTCTTAGCAGTAAGTGGATGCCCCGATCCACTTTGTTCCTATTGACTAGTCTAGGCTGGACATTTCCTATAAATGGAATCATATAATATGCAGTCTCTTTGACCAGATTCTCTCACTGGATACAGTGTTTACAAGGTTCATGCATGTTCTATCATGAATCAGTACCTCATCCTTTTTATGGCTAAATACAATTTCTTTGTACGGATATACTTTTTTTTTAAATCCACTCATTTATCATCTGATGAAAATCTGGATTGATTGCCCCTTTTGGCTAATATGAATGACACGATTACATGCACTCAGGTATGAGTTTTTGCGTAAGCATTTGTTATTTTAGGTAGGAGAGGAACTGCTGAGTCAAATGGTAACACTATGTCAACTTTTTTGAGGAACTGCCTGTCTTCCAGTGACTGCTTCATTTCCCAATTCTATCAGGAATGTAGGAGGGGCCCAATTTCTGTACATTGTCAGTACTTATAATTGCCCATCCTTTTGATCATAGCTATCCTAGTGGAAATGGAGTGATTTCTTATCAGAGTTCTGATTTGCAGTCCCTCATAAGTAATGACATTGAGCATCTTCTCATGTGCTTTTTGGCCAGCTGCACATCTGCTTTAGAGAAATGGCATACAAACCCTCTGTCTACCTTTGTCTTTTTATTACTGAGTTATAAGGTTTATTCTGGATACAAGTCCTTTAACATATAAATGTGCATACATTTTCCCCCAGCCTGTGGGTTTCTTTTCACTTTTTTGATGGTGTCCTGTGAAGGACTAACATTTTTCATTTTAATATAGTCCAGTTTATACTATTTTCCTTGAATGCTTGTGGTTTAGGTATTATATTTAAGACAGTATTGCTAAAGTTACAGAGATTTATAGTTATATTTTCTTCTAAGAGTTCTATAGATTTAACTCATATTTAGGTCTTTGATTCATATTTGAGTCAATTTTTGCATATGTGGTATGAAGTTGGGGGTACAACTTCATCATATGGCTAACTGGTTGATCCAGCACTATTTGTGGTAACAAATAGTGCAACAATTTTTTGAGAATTAGCTGACAACCTACTCTATTCTGGGCGCTACTATAGTTGACAGTACATCATCACCACCATCATCACCAAAGGATTCGTAAGTACCATGCACTGTATTGTGCTGTTTATATGCATGATCTTATTTGACTAAAGTAATGATACTAAAATGATTAAGAAAAAAGTATGTGCCCCTGATTTCAGTAGTGTAAACAAAATTAGACAGATGAGTAGATTGACAAACAGGCAGTTTAGTTGATAAATATTAAAAGAGGAAAGTGCTGGATTCTATGGGGACATAGAGGTTGGGTTCCTATCTAGACTGAAGACAACAAAGTTCTGGAGGAAGTCAACATTTGAAAGTTTATCCGGTGAAGAAAAAGAAGCAGAACCATTCCTGGAAAAGGCGAGAAATTCAAAGGTACTTGATGCCTCTGCCAAGTCCAATCGAGCATCTTGAGAAGAAGGGATCAGGAGAGGCAAAATACAGCCCAGAGGGCCTATGATGTGAAAAATCTTACATGTCAACCTAAGATGTTTAGGTTTTATTCTGAAGCTAACACAGTAAAAAAATGTGATGAAATTGTAACTTTGAAATGTTTAGACTGTTGTCCATATGAAGAGTGGATTAGGACAGAACAGAGGAACAACAACTAATGCTCTAGACATTGCTTTAGCCGTCAGAAAAGAAATTCTAAGGGTTCGAAAGACAGCAAGGCAGTGGGCACAGAGAGATGAAAGGGACTGGTAGTAGAAACCACAGGGTTCAGTGGCTACAATGGGGGAATGAAGAGCAGATAGAGGATACTGAAGATCTTAGAATTTTTAAGATAATGAGTTTGAAGTACTTAAAAGGTACTTATCCAAATGTATATTTACAAGTCTGGATCACAGGAGAAAGGTCTGATTGTACAGTAAAGAGTGACAATGGAAAAACAGCAGGGTCAAAAAGAAAACCAAAAGGGACATGGACAAAAATTTAGAGATTGAATATAGTCCTATAATTGTATTACTTCTTAACTAAAAAAGAAAGGCACAAACATTTGCTATTTCCATTAAATGTGCCTTCTGTACTACCTATACTCTACAGTATATCTAAAGAAAATATACTACAAAGAAAAAGGTAATAATGGCCAATGTTCCTCCCCACTCCCCAACATCCTTTGTCTTAACTGAGGTTATTTAAAGTGGTGACTGAGGCCATGTGGGAGTCCCAGTCTTGCTGGTCCTTCCCCAGGTATACAGCAGCAATGCATGTTGTTACTAACTTTTTGGTGTTTTCTCTTTAAAAAATAACGGAAAAAGGTAATAGTAATAACTTTTACCCAAAGATAACTTAAAATGAAATTTTTTCTTTATACTTGGACAACATAAAGATGAATTATAAGACAGTTTAGTCTTAGAAATGGGTAATCTGGTAATATTATGTTTCAAAGTTACCACCTGTTATAGTAAAGTCTGAAACTAACTATAGAAGAACAAATCAAACTGAATAGAGAACTGTCAGGAATAGTATTTTAGTGGAAGTTCAGTTTTTGTATTATTTACTACAAGAATTTTAAGCATTTTCATTCAGATGTCCAGTTACATTTATTTACCAATTTATTTACCTAACAGGTTCATAAGGCTGATCACATATGAAGAATCCTCTTCTCTGGAGTTGTATAATGTCTCCTTTTTTCAAGTCCTTAAGGCAGGGATCCCCCAGCATTAGTTCTTCACGCTGTAAACATTAAGAGTAAAATATACTTTCTCCAAATCAGAGAACTGGAAACAATTTGGAAATGTACGCAATTTTCCCACAGCTGGAATATTCCCATCTTAAACATTTATGCTGGAAATTTTACCACTTAAGCACACATCTTGCTGCGTGTATTTAAATTAACATTTATAAAATGAGTGGCTTTGATAAACTTTTTAACTAACTTGATTAGGGTCCCAGCAAATACAAGTTTCCAACCACAAATATGAAATACAAAGCTAGAAACACACATGGACACACAAAAGGCATCCAGCACCACCGCCCAAGGGCTCAGGGCCAGTGGGCTGCGTGCGATCCCAGCTCCCCCACGTGCTGTCTGCCCTCAGATGAGGGCCTTCACCGCACTGTGCCTCATGTCTGCACAAAATCCTCTGTGAAACAGGAACGTCACTCTCCTTCATTGTCTTATTTTAACAAAATGCTCCAAACCCTTTCTATTTTATTCGAGAAGTCAAAACCTTAGAACTAATTTTAACAATTCTAAAGAAAAGTTTATATAACCAGAAAGACATGGGTCCTTGGGGAAAGTTACCTTGCTGTTCTTGTTGACATACTGCTTAAAGTCCTCGTCTTTTCCTAGCACTGGCTTTGTGATCAAGTGCTCATACGTGACACAGATCACTGGGATGGGAAGGGCCTGTGCGGTCTCCGCCAGCCACGTGATCTTCGTGGTTTTCTTGTAGTCTTTGTTTTCTAAATTCAGTTTTGCATCAAGAGATACAATTTTTCCATCTGCATTTCTGGATATAAGATTAAAAAGTGATTAAATAAATAACCACTATAAATGTACTTTTTTGTTATATTTCTGTAAGCAACAGGTATGGAATTTTTTTTGGAAAAATTTCAATTTAAACATTTGCACTTTAAATATGTGTCATATATATTCTGATTAAGAGATGAATGAAACATAATCCCTGCTATCAAGATATTAATGACCCACTGGAGGACAGATCCACATATATCTGATGAAGCAGGTGAACTTTTTTACAAATTTTAAAATCACTTGTGTTTTTAAACTTTAGAAAATGTCTAAACTACTGTATTTAAGATTACTTATCAATTACTGGGAATCATATATAATGACTAAACAAGTAAAATTTCAGAATTTACATAACTGAAATTAACTAATACATAATATAATATACATAAATTGATCTTAGCATGCTATTTCACTTATGTAATCTTGAGAACATATCAGTAACTGTAGCAAACTACCCTAACTGAAAAGTTCATAATCATCATGAAACAATTTTACACTGAAAAGCAGGATAAAGAATATATATACACACAGAGATTCTGTCCAAAGAATCCTTCCACCAGGTAATGGTATAATAAGAATTAGATGATAAAGAGACACTGAAAGCATTAGAACATTTTTTTTTGTATCTAGATGTGGTAATTTTCAATTTCATGAGCAAAAATATCCTGACATCCTATTAATAAACTGCAACATATGTGGAATAACTTTCATTATGTGTCTAGAATTTGCAATATTTATGACTGAGCAATTTACCAATCAGTAATGAAAATGGGTTATAATTAAGTACTTTTTCACAAGACTTTTCTTCCATATTATTTGAAAACAAAAAGTTCTCACTTGTGTATTTTGGTGATGATGATGTTGCCCCAGTTTATAAATGTTACCATTTCACCCTCTGACAATGTGTCTGCATCGGCACCTTCTATGTAAACTTTAGGGCTATACCAGACAGGCTTCAAGCCAACATCGGGATTCTGATGGATGAAAAAAGGAGAGCATGGTTGAAACAACTGACTGACCCCAATATGCAAATTTAAACATTCATTCATTTCATTCCCTACACAACAGAAGATATCTGTATTCATATGAATCACAGTCGTGTGACATGGGTAAGTCCTCTGACTAATAATGCTAATGGAGTTTGATGATAATCGTTCTTTGTTTTCATAGCAGAGACAGCATTGTTGGCCCCTTAGTGTCCCTCTGTCCCACTCAGTGTCACCGAAGATGATGTGCTGTTGGCCAACCCCACTGCTTTTGCAGCAAAGGAGAAAACCATCATTCCTGACCAAGCTGCAGAATATCACAGAAAACAGATATCACTGTAGCAGAATATTGTGAAATCTTCATATATTAGAAGACAAATCTTAAAGACAGTAGTATATGTGTGAAGAAAGGTAAATCTGCTGCCTTTTTAGTATGTATGATATTAAAAAGCAAAAGATCTGGGGAATAAAAAGAATGCTGAAATTGTTGAATCTCAATTATTGCTTGATGAAATTAAAAAAAAAAGTACAAGACCATTTGAAATAAATGTTATAGAGCAAACTGAGTAATCAAGTTATCACTTAAAGTTTATTTGCTGGGCCTCCCTGGTGGCCCAACAGGTTAAGTCACAGCACTATGAAGCAATCCTCAGCCACTGAAGCACGAGCTCGATCCCCAACCAGGGAGATTCCCACATGGCACTGCAGAGCTCTCCTGCCTCGCCTGCTGCTTCCCTCAGCAGTGTAATTCAGTCGATAAGCCTGTTCTGCTCTACACCTCTGGCCTACACCCCAGCTTATATGCATAAATAAATAAATCTTTAAAAAAAAATAAAGTGTATTTGCTAGTTAATTAGTTCTTGTTTAACAATAAGTTGAATTAATGCCATTTAAGCTTTCTGACCCCAGCTGTCATTTTAAAAAATAAGCACTTTTAAAAGGGCTTATTCTCACTATTCAAATTTTAAAACTTTCACATTTAAACTAACTGTAGTTCATGATAAGACATGCCAGAAACCACCATTTACCTGGTTGAACCACTTGGATGTAAGATAAAGACAAAGCCAAAGCAATCTCTCAATCTCTTTCTCAACCTCTCTCTCTCTCTCACACACACACACACAGCCAAAGCAATCTCTCAATTTCTCTCTTTACCTCTCTCTCTCTCTCTCTCTCTCTCTCTCTCTCTCTCTCTCTCTCACACACACACACACACACACACACACACACAGCCGAAGCACAATCTCTCAATTTCTCTCTTTACCCGCCCCCCTCCCCCCACTCTCTCTCTCTCTCTACAAATCTGTTTAGGATTTCCTTAAAATAATTAAAGCCTTTAAAGTAAAAACAGCATACATCATACATAAAAGGTGATCATATCAGGCTATAACTGAGACCATTTGTGACTCTTCATGATGTGTATTATTTTTATGCGAGTTAGTCTATGAACGTAATAGTTGTAAGGTTACAAGTATGTTAGTCTACTAGTATGAGCTAGTCTAGTAACATTATCTTCATTATATAATGAAGACATTTACAGACAACTCCCAAAGCTGGAATGAAAGGATCGACCTTTGCAACAAGACTATTAACCAGAGTCATGTGTCAGACAACCAGTCCTAAGAGGAACTTCCTGTGCAACCTGTATTTAAGATTTGTATTCTTTCTTTTTTTTTAAAGATTTATTTATTTATGCATACAAGCTGGGGTGTAGCCCCTTTTATTATCCTGCTCCTTGTTTTACCAGAGAGAAAATTTAAGAAACAGTAAGGATACCTTTGGGTGTTTGGCTACTTCTTTCATCTCCTCCCGAGCTTCAGGGATGCTCACTGGGATCACTTCTTTCTTTAACAACGCGACAAACCGTGGTGCCACTGGGTCGATAACCTGCCACCAATGCATCCTCGTGTTAACACAGATTTTTTCCCAAATTCCATAAGGTCAGTAACAGCACAGGAATACTAGCTGGCTTTCTTTGTTACTGCATTTACTAATCTTTTTTTTTTTTCCTGGTTTACCTGCTAACTTTGCTCTACCATTTAACTGTCATGTAGAAAACAGAAAATCAATATAAATGAAGACTGTATGGAGTCAGAGTTCTTCTGAAGAATAACTATCGACAGGTAAGAAGAAACCAATTATTTAACACATACTATTAGAAATATTCTGAAAATAATTTTCAACTCTGGTATTAGAAGGAGAGGAAAAATTATACTGCAGATTTATGTATTATTCCTACAGGTAAATGTTATATTCAACGTTATGTTGTTGAAGTCAAATTTGGAGGAACAGATGTTTCAGTATTTATATAATCAGTGCCAGATAATAAACACATCACCATCGAAATCAAAATAGCGTTAGGTCACTATAATAAGGCAATTCTATAGATTAAAGGTATAAGATATCTCTCCACTAGTCTGCACGCCATATACACAGCAGCCCCTGTATACCCAGAGTCCAGCAAGGGCCGGGCGCATACAGGTGATCGATAAGCACGTGCAGCGTCACTGGCTGAAAGGTCATGTTCTAAGCTCTAACCCACTCCACTGCACATCTGAAGCCTCCCTTCTGGATCTGATGTATTTTTCTCATTCCACTGCTCAGTTTTAAATCATCCAGGATGACCAATCCCAACAGCAGCAGACACCAAATAAAGCACGGTGGGAAAATGTGGATAGAAGCAGATGTTGAATCGAAGAGTTAAGTAAAGTAATAGAAGTTAATTTTCTCCATGAAAAGGATGCAGTGACTGACTGTGTTTGTTCTGTATCTGGTTTTCTGGTTTCACTGGTGTTGTTTGCTTGCTTTAAGAGTATTTTTTGGCTTCTGAAAGGATGGTATTGTAGAAACTGTGAATGAACTTAGAGAACCAACAATCCTCAGAGTGGATTTGGAGAAGTCTGCTGTGCATCTGCTTAAACTTCAGGTCACCACTAAAATCAGCATCGCCTTTGTCTCAATTTTCTGTTTCACTCTTTCCTTCCTTGAGTTTTAAGGCCCTTCTTTCTAGTTGCAGGTAACTTCTTTCAGCTTCTATTGAGCTAGAATAATTAAAGATTTAATTTGTGACTACTCATTCATTGTTTAAGCCAGTGAGATTCAATTTCTTTATAGAAGCGAAAATCAGACCCCCAACCTGAGAAAGTTCAGTTCACTGCAGCTCAGTTCCCTCAACTGGTGGCAAGAGTAGAAGACTGCTCCTTACACCTGGCCAACCTAACTGGCATCAGCTAACACAGCTCTGCAGGTCACTCAACCTAAGGAGTCATCAATCTAATGGTTTGAAGAAACTAAACACATAATGAATAAATTATACTATGGGTTTATGTATTAATCCTACAGGATTAATGGATAAGATCAGACATGTCTGGGAAACCTTGGCTATAAAGATTTTAAAGACTTCTCTCAGCTCTAAAATTATACAATCCTAAAAATCTCTGGGTCAGTGGTTTTTAAATTACTCCTAGGAGTCCTAAGAATTTCAAGGCAGTGCCCTGATAGATACCAAGCACAGAGGGACAGGAATGTGACTGGAGAGGAGTCCAGACCCCAATTAATACATTTCAACCAGAACAGAGACCCTTTTATTTAAGGTTTAGTCCAAATTTTTTCATTTGCAAGAAAACCTCCCTTATTTAGAGGGCAGGGAAAGAAGTCTCTACATACTTTAACTTATTAGCTGGGAGCAGATGCAGGGGGTTGGGATGAGAGTTTGTGAAAAAAAAAAAAATGTTATATTATCATACCACTGAAATACTAACATAAATATTAAAATTAAAGCAGTAAATAAAGATTGATGAAGGCAGAGAATAGCTCTGACATGAATACCTTAAAGATGTGACTCTCCTCCCTGGACTGAAAGTTTAAATCATAACATATAAAACCAAGAAGAAAATCAGTGAGTTATGTTGAACAAGTTACTGAAATATCTCCTACTACTATCAAAGTGGACAGTTTTATGAAATTGACATATTCCACTTACTTCTACAAAAACACTGTCCTCTTTTCCTAGCAAGATAAAATGTCAGGCAAAGACAACAAGGATCAGCGTCTATTCACAGCAGCACTGAGATGATTAACTAATATCCCACAACCCACTGTCCCCTTCATCTATTTCTCCCTTCTTTTTTTTAATCACATATAATATGCTCTGTCACTCGGGTTCTTTCTCCAAAGGAACAAGTACTTAAAGGGCCCCGGTAAATCTGGAGTTAATCCCCTCATCTTTCAGTAGCAGCAGCTTTTAAAAACACGGTAAATTACTAAGAGCAGAGTGTCCAAAGATGAAGGTTTAGGTACATTCTGAGCACTAACTTCACAATGCCATGGTGCTTAATTTAGTTCACCAATGCTTCACTTAAATTATTTGCAGAGCTTGTAAAGAAAGAGCAAGCTACAAAATAACAAAGCAGTAATTAGAGATTAAAAGTGACATGAACCCTAAGTAAGAGAATAGCAGCTCAAGGCTCATGGGAAAGGACAGGAGAGGATACAGGAAGATGTGGCGAAGGCCAGGAAAACAAGTCATGTCAGAGTGATTTCAAATGTCCTATCGATCAAAATGTTCAATTGTGCTGGGTTTTCAGGATGGCACTTAAAGAGTGACACTCCCATACATACAGCATCAACAAAGCGAACCGAAAAGTCTCATCAGCTGTAATTCCCTCCCACACCCTCACTAAAAAGACAAATGGTTTTGTTTTGATTAAAGGCACATGTCCAGGATTAAAGGAACAGGAGGTGATAACAAAAACAAAGTTCTGGACGCTTAAAGGCCTTGGGGGCACCTCTGCTCAAACAACCAGGGGTAGGCAACTGCCACCACAAAAGAATGAAAGCTTACTTTGAGAAAAGGAAGGTGCCTGGACCTGGTAGACACCAGAAGCGGCTGCAGGAGAGGGGGTTAAGTGACTGCGTGACAGCAGCTATGCAGGTCACAACTGCCGTGCCCTGCTTGGCTCCACAGACCTGACAGCTACATCTTCATACTTCATGCCGAAAAAACTGCCTATTCCAAGAGATAAGCTACAAAGTCACTGACATGGAGTGCTGCACCTAATGGACCCACAGGAGCATCCTATGATGAAGCGTAGGGCTTAAGTTCAACTCTTTTTCTTAGGGTTTCCAACCAGTTTAGTTCCTTTGGTTCAACATTAGCAGATAACCAAGGCTAACCAGACATCTAAGAAATAACCTTCATATGAAAGAAAACTCAAAATAAACTACCTGCAGGAAAGAGACCTTATAAGGAGAAAACAAAGTTAATATTAATGTTGTAGCCATTAAACTGGAAACAGAAGTTATTTTGAAAATTCAGAAAGCAAAAAGAAAATCTTGGATATATGAAAACATGAATCAAAAACTCAACAGAAGAGCAGATGGGAAAATAAGTAGATCTACCTAGAAAGTAGTGAAAAGATGAGATGGAAAATAAGAGAGAAAAATAAAAATTAGAAGACAGGGCCTCCCTGTTGGCGCAGCGGTTGAGCGCTGCGCTGTGGAGCTGTCGGCAGCGCGCTATGCGAGTTCGATGCCCAGCCAGGGAGAATCCCATATGGTGCGGCAGACCTCTCCTGCCTCACCCGCTGCTCCCCTCAGCAGTGTATTTCTGATCTGCCTGTTCTGCTCCCCACTCTGTCTCTGGTGAACCTCTCGCCACCCTACGCCTCTGGCCTGTGCCCCAGCTTGTATGTATAAATAAATAAATCTTTAAAAAAAAAAAAAAATTAGAAGACAGTCCAGGAGGTACAACTTCTACTCAAGAAGAGTTCCAAGAGAAGAAAACATAGTAGGAAAAAACAATGAAAATCATTCTAGAAAATTTCCCAGAATAGAAGGAATGACTTTCTAGACTGTGGGTTCCAATGCATATAAATAAAGACAATCCCCTATCACAGCACATCGTATGGCAGTTCCCAGTGAAAACACGTCACACACAGGGCCTCAAAAACCTTTAACCTTCTCAGGGAGCTACCAAAGGCAACAGTAGAGCAACAAGACGGTAAAAAAAAAGAAGGACGATCCAAGAGCCAGATGCTCCTTTACACAACTACAGCAATGGGGAATTCCCATGATAATGTGCAAGACGCCCCAGGAAGACAGCTTTGCTTCAGGGCTAATGGCTCACTATCTGGATCAGATCAGAGTGGTGCAGAAGGCCCAGGACAACCTGAGGCATGCGGACATTTGGCAGGTAATTCACACAACATACAGATACTATGAGACAGAATTAGAAAACTAAACACATATGGAGATACTGGGGGGCGGTATTAGGACAAAACAATCAACTACAAGAAAATCAACAAATTACCAGAAAGAGTAAGAGAACTAAGTCCTCACCTTTCACTGGGGAAAGTCAACTGATGATGCCTAAAACTATAAAATCAAGAAGCAACACTACACACTTATCTCACTGAGAGATATGGGACACAAATACCAAAAGAATTATCGAAAAGAGCTAAAAATGATTTCCCCATGTAGAGAAAAATGGAAGGAAAGAAAGGGGAATATGCTGTTCATATTAACAGACCCTACAGAACTCCCTGACTATATGAAATCTATTTTATGTATTTGAACTGTGCATGTGTAGCTTTATTAAAACTTCAAAACTTTAAAGTTTGCATTATACTGAAAAGTACACTAGTGATAACTGCCAGTAGATTCTACTTCTATTTATTAGTAACTGCAGCAACAGAAACAACCAATTAGTAATTCCGTTATGTATCAAAACACTGACTAAACACAAAAGACTAAATAAAATAAATTCAAGACACATGCGAAACAAGCAACTATTTCTTAAAGCAAGGCATGAGCACAATCAAGCAACACCAAAAAAGAATTTATAGAACACAATCACAGAACTATAGTTTAAAACATGGCATTTGAATGATTTGCCTTATTATAGCGTCTAAGCATCTGCTTCCAATTGATAATCAATAATGTCAATATGCAGTATTCCTCATTTGACTTTCATTTAAGGAAGTTTAAAAAAAGCTAATTTCAGTAAGACAGACATTATAAATTAGTGAACCTCCAGTACAACTCAATGAAACATGCCACTTAAAAGCTACGTCCTCTCAGAACATAGGGAATAGCAGAATGGAGTTAAACAAATCTCCCCTTTGCCACAAAGAAACCAGAGGACATGTTTTTTAAAACTAGGAATAATGCATTTTCAGAGGGTTTGTATTAGCTAGTCTTTTATGTAAATGTGATTGTGCTTCAAAGTTGTATAACATCTCAGGTACAACAAGTAATGTGCTCAAAGCTATGTGCTGAGTAAGGCAAGTAAAAGCATTAAGTAATACCTTCTTACAGAGAGCTCGCAGCTTGAAAGCAGAAAAATGAAATGCAGAGTTCAAAAAAGATTTAAGGAAAAACCCATTACTGTTCCCCACAATTCCAATGTTTCCATCATTGTTACTCTACTTTGGTATAGTAACAGACTAATGCTCTCTCTTCTTTTAGAAAGGAAAACATTCCATTTTCCTGAAAGACTGCAAAATACAACATTTTCACCAAGCTGTTTCTACCAGGAGAACCCTGATGAATTCTATAGGAGTTATACCATTCAGGAGCTAGGCGTAAGAAAAGATGATGAGGGTCAAAACACATACCTTTTTGTTAAATGCCCAAATTTTGTCCCATTCCATGTTCACAACTGAACGTGAGGATCCCTAGAAAAACAATAATAAAATGACTTATACGGCAAAAAGCATTTTTAATTAGAATGTTTTCTTTAACTCAAGCTAAACAATTAGAAAAAAAAAATCAAATACTTGCAAGATTACTCTCACTGGAATACAGACTCAGTATACACAAACTACTTTGGGTGCCTTGAACAGGTGGAAACAACAGTCACGTATTTTACTCGGTAAAAATACTGCAGCTGCTTTTATCTCTCCCCAGCTTATGAGTTTAAGACATCCTCAATTTTCTGCTATTATAAACAGTACTAAATATATTCCTTAAAAAAATAAATCTACCCCTGCATGTTTAAAAACTTAAATGGGATTTCACTGAGAAATCCCTTCTTTAAAAAAGAAGGAAGAGAAAGAACAGTGGAAGCAGCAAAGACAAAAGGGATATTAACAGACACTTGAAAACTCGGAGAAGCTGGAAATATAAAAACACTGCCCTCACCTGAGCAGCAATAAACTGCTTCAGTCCTTCCACCGTCATTCCTCTGCGCAGGACACCACGGACAGTGGGAAACCTGGGGTCATCCCTGGAAAGGGAGGAGTTTTTAAGCACCAAGGAGATTTTCTTAATGCACAGATGCACAGAGCGCAACATTTCTTCATGAATAACAGCTTAGATGCAGCTTGGTAAATATTTTGACTAAGAGCTGGTTATCCTAACTGGGTAGATCACAGTCCCAACAAGTCCACATTCAAAGAAAAGGAAAACTGCCAAGTGGTCAAAAGGTGCTGACAGGACTAAGCACACTGCGGGCAGCAAAAGCATGGCAGGCAAAGACCCAAAGGTAACCTCTCCAAAGACAGAAAACCCGTGTGCTGAGACATTCTCATGTGCTCTTTATCTAACACCAAAGGTCCAGACTATACATGGAGCCATGACTACCAGAGACGGTCTCGGGTCATCCATGTATAAATACTCTTTATAAAGCCTTTGGGGGGGCCTCCCCGGTGGCGCAGCGGTTGAGCGCTGCGCTGTGGAGCTGTCGGCAGCGGCGAGTTCGACATCCGGCAGGGGAGAATCCCACATGGTGGGGCAGACCTCTCCTGCCTCGCCCGCTGCTCCCCTCAGCAGTGTACTTCTGATCTGCCTGTTCTGCTCCCCACTCTGCCTCTGGTGAACCCTCTCGCTGCCCCACGCCTCTGGCCTGTACCCCAGCTTGTATGTAAAAAAAAAAAAAAAAAAAAACTAATAAAAATGTTTAAAAAAATTAACAAGGATGTAAGAAAATAAATAAATTTAAAAAAAAAGCCTTTGAAGTTGTAAAACAAATCATGTGTTAGCTACGAATATTCCACAGAGGTTTGCAAACCTCTCTAGAATATTAAGTAGGTTTACAACACCCTCTATTGTGGGGAGACCAAGACAAATTTACCTTTGATCAAATTCAGCTCCACAACAAACAGTATGAAGTGCTAATGACTCATCTTTCTCAGTGAAATCCCATTTAAGTTATTAACATGCCAGAGATTTTCAAGCTTTTTCTAGGTGCTGAGTCCTCAGGGTAACTACTCCACAAGGTGGTGGTGGGGTCTTCACCCCCAAAGCAAAGATCATTTATATTTCACCTCATCAAGGCATTTTGGCTTTCCTGGGACCCAGCCGAAAAGAAAAACCTCACATCCTCAGCAGAGCGTACAGAAGAGAACCAGATTCACAACCAGCCCTCTGAAATGCTGAGCTCTGCAGAGCCTGTGTCCTCCTGTGTCCCCCATCCCCATGTGACATGGTCCACAACAGGTTTGCCACACCTGTAGCATTAAAACCAGGAGGAGAAAAAAGGTTCTGATTCACTGGATCAAATGAAGACAAGGACCAGAAACTCTAGAGCCTTAAGCATGCCAGCTCCTGCACGCATCCTCCAGAGCCCTCAAGATAGTTTGAAAATTACTGATAGACCCTGGCTTCAGTTCCTCTTGATTCTAGGTTAACAGTAAACATACCATCCATCGACTAGGCCTTCGTTGACGAACCATGTGAGTTTTCTTTTGGACAGCACTGTATTATTGAGATTTAGTCGACTATATTCCCAAATATATGGCTTCCTTATACCTAAAGCTTCAATAATCCAGTAGAACTGCTCATCTCTGTCGTGGTATTCTGTTGTTCTCAGGGCGTGCGTAACACCTTCAATGCTGTCAACTATGGGGCAGGCAAAGTCATATGTCGGGTAAACACTAGGGAATAAAAATAGTTATTTTGAAAATCAACATGAAGCATTTTACCTTTTCCTGTCTTAGATTAGGCATTACAAGAGCAATGCTGATTTAATTATTTTTAAGTCAGAAACTGCCTAAAAACCTACAGGCTTTTGAATTCATAATACTCAAAGTACACTGAAACTTTATCAGACTTTAGAGAGAGTGAATCACTTACCCATTCAATTTTCAAACAAAGCAAAGTTTCAATTTAATAGACAAATGAGTACATACACAGCAACTTTTACCATCATATTTCTGTAGTGGCCAATATATTATTAGGTAGGAAGAAATAAACAACATACATAATAATTTTTAGAGATTTAGCATATCAATATCCTAATTCCCATTCAAGTAAATCCCTAAGCATCACACTTTTGTAACTAAAAGCATTCAAGCATAGAGTATTTCTGTCTCTGATAAGTAAAGATTTATTTATTTGTGCATACAAGAGCTGGGTGTAGGCCAGAGGTGTGTGTGTATTGGGGGAGGAGGGGTGAGAGGAGTCACCAGAGTCTGTCTCTGATAAGTAAAAGAGGAAAAAAATTACCAGGTTAGTTAAAATTCCCTATCAGGTGGAGTAAATTAAAAACAATTTCTGTGTAAAATAATGTACACAACACTCATATACTTGCAAATTTGAATTTTTAAAAATAAATTATTGCATTACATCTTCTAATTTTTTAAGATAATACTTCATTAAAGTACCACAGCATTATGCTTTGCAATTATTCAGTATTGAAAATGCGTGTCCAAATTCACTTTCCCAAATGTATCCAAAGTATTTGTTTATTAAAACAAAGAACAACCATATGTAACCACATGCAGTGTTTGTCTATGGATGGACACATATCTATACCCACAAGTTTGAAGAAAACATTAGTTAACCAAGTAATAATTCACATTCACCAGTCTCTTCAGAAGTGATCATCAGGTATATTTTTCTATTAGGGTTTCTCAAAGTATAAGAAAGTAAATTAATGGAAAGGAGGAATTTAAAGGAAAAAAAATCTATTAATCTCAAAACCCAAACACAGGAAAATAAAACTAAAAACAACACATCATACTTTCTTATATTATTCATGTTTCTGTGATTTTTCCATTCTATTATTTTTATGAATTAATTTATGTACAGCAGAATCAAAGTTTATAATAGCAAGACAGGTACTGTCATCTAGAGATGAAGTACACTTAACAACTTTAGGCAAGACTCAAGAACTCATACAGATGGAAGAGACCTCAGAAACAAGCGAGTGTAACCGTGACTGACAGGTAAGTCAAGAGCCCAAAAGCCAACACGCCTTGCTGAGGGCCAGATAATCCGCTGATGAACAAAGATCCAAGTCTCTTGACGAGTCTGCATTTACTGTTTACAGAGAACATTAGAGCAAAATCATAATGGGTTACCTAGTAGGATGAAATAAACACACTTACTTGTATTTATTTCCAGTTCTTGGGTGCGGTTGAATTTTACAGCGATAAAGTGTAGGATCCCTCATACATCCATTATTACTACTCATGTCAATTTTTGCTCGTAAACAACATGACTGGCCGAACTGGCTCCCTTTTTTCATTTCTTCCCACATTTGTAGATTCTTCTCAACAGCTATAAAATGACAGTTATAGTTAGTTCACTTATCTATGATACTACTAACTGGTATAATTCAAATCATTTTAAAAGTCCTGTAATTTGATTCAAATATTTCATGTTATTTTATAGCAGGAGCACACTGTTAGTTTAAAAGTGCTATCACAGTTCCAGTATCAGTTACCAAGAGAAAATGTGCCAACATTGAGGAAATGTGCCCCACAATTATGTATTAGAAAAACCAGAGCCAACACAACCCTCTAATGTAGCCCACTGACAGGTAAGAGGAAGTGCAAGGCCTAAGGTTTTCTCTCATCGGTCTTTCCCATTTCCCCATCATAGAACAATGGGGTGCTCCCCCCTCAAGTTTCACACTGCATGAAGCAGAAGCATGCTGTTCCTTTGCCGCTCATGCTCAGGGGACAGACCAGTATGGCCCGGCCCATGGGGCCCACAGGCGTCGGCGCTGCAGCCCGTGCCCGTCTGAAGAACACGGCTCGGGCTGAGAGCCTGAGCCTGGGGGCTCCCTGAAGCCCCTTCAGTCCTTCCAGTAGAAAGCAGGATATTCTTGGATGAAGCAAAAGTGAGATGACCCCACACAGAGTGACACAGGCTCAGTCTCAGAAAGAGAAAATTCTATACCCCAAGTCACTACGGTGCTATCTACATCAGGATGTTGAGAACCTGCCTCATGGGCTAAGAACAGTTAAACAGTGGCTCTCTGTGGAAACGACTGAAGATAGGACAGACACTTTCCTGCCCTCGGAGAATTAAGTGAGTCAAAACACCAGCTGTTAACTACTGTTGAAATTTCACCAAAGAGGGGGGAAGACTTCAGTAACAATCTGAATGTACTACACTCCCCAAATGTGACACTGAAGACTGAAAACAGTAGTGTGGGATTCCTGGCACAGAGCTATAGGAAAAAGTCCAATTCGGAAAGCTATTTTGTGAAGTGATACTTCAGAGACGCAGGGTACAAGCTTACAGATGATATTCACATGTACTCACTTGATAAAAGGAAGACTGGGTATTCATAAAATTATCATCAAACATTTCAGAAAAGGATTTAAATTGAGAGAACTACAAAATGGAGCAGAAGGAACCATTTCAAATGGGATGAACACAATGCAAAGAGCACATGGTAAGAGATGCTAAGCGACTCAAGTTACACGCTGCTGTGATGCTCACAAAGTAATAATAATGTGAAGATGATAAAGAAGTAGGATTTCTAAGAGATGAATGAACACATGAATCATATTCCCAAACGTGTCAAACAGTTATCTTTACAAATAAGAAATCACGTTGACCAAAACAGCAGAACACAAGCAGAATATATCAAACACAAAATGTGCCTTACAGTTTTTTCTGTGTTTCGATTCTGCCCTCTGCTCACGTTCTGCTTTCATCTGCTCAGCAGGCGTATCATCCACATAAGCCTTCCCTTCCTGAATTAGCTTCTCTGCATATTTCATTATAGTTTCAAAATGATCCGAGGTATAAGTAAATTGATCTGGTTTGATATGCAACATTGCAACATCTTCCAAGATAACCTGCAATAAGAACCCAGAATAACTATCTGGTTATCTTTTGCATTTTCTTGTGTATTTCAATCCTTGATACTGTACTTGGGCAAATGTAATAAAACACCATCAGTCTTATATGGCCTGAAATGACTCTGGAAGTTGTATGATATTAGATCAGGAAAAAAAAAAGGTATTACACTAGCCTCAAATTTACATCTCTGCTGGAGCTTTCCATTTACTCTGGAAAAGCTGGCAATCATCAGTCATTCTTGCTCTCTGAATATATTACAGTGCTTCTGAATAAAGAGGACATGAGGCTAGGAAATCTTCATATTTTTCAATACCTACTTAGTGTTTATTTCATTCATCAACTTAAAATTATGTGACAAAAAGGAAACTTGCCCTCTAGTGAGCAATTAACTTATGAAATTGACATTTTTATAGGAAAATATGGCACTTGGGTAAATTCCACAGCAACTGAGGAAGAAATAAACTGAAAGCTTTTTGGTACAATTATTTCTTGGCTTAGGTCTCAGACACAGAATATATGGTACGGGGGGGGCGGGGGAGAAATCAGCTTATAAGAACAACTTCAATTTATTTTTATACCGTGAAGGTATCAGGTCATCTTCTAATTTCAATAAATTTTTCTGACAAAGGGTCATCACTACACCTTTTAATTACCTTCTCAAAATCTTCCTTTTCTTTTTCAGGATTTGTGTCATCAAATCTCATGATCAGTTTCCCTTTAAAGTTAACCTGGTAGTGCTGGTTCAGAAGAGCAGCTTTTGCATGCCCAATGTGTAAGTAACTAAAACAAAAACATTTCACAGAAAAACTCATTAACAGGCTTTAACTAAATACTTAAACTTAACCTTTTTGAGGAGCTGAGAACTAAACAAGAATCCTTAGTACTCCAAGTCACATTTTATTTTCTAACATGTATGGTGATAGAAAATCTGACCCAGACAGGAAAAAAAGAGATGACAATATTTATAAAATAATCACAAGAAACCATTTCAGGTGTAAAGTCTCACAGAGGGACAAGTCATTACCAACATTACAATCTGTTAAAAGATCTTCCTCTTCTTTTTTTACAGAGGTCATTTAGTTAGAGGGAAACTGCTCCCAAACTGTTTCTAATGCTGCCTGGCTCTGTATGTTTAATTAGACCTGGGCACCCACCCAATGCCCACTAGAGAGAAGCACCTCAGAAGTGCCACTGTTGCTAAGATGACTAAATGAAAGAGAAGCCATTTTGCTTCCTTCTCTAGGCTTCAGTTTCCTCAGATGCCAAAAGAAATGTATTTCAAGGAAAGGTCTCATCCAGCCCGAGCCCTGCACAAATCACAAACTATGAAAAAACTATTCTAAGGACAGTTGACCATTACAAGGAAAAAAATAAACCAGAGGCATTATTGATAATATTACAAATCAACATCGTCCTCAACCAATATGCTACCGTGCCATTGCTGAAAATATACTTTATTTAGGCAGCAGACAAAATACTGAAGCCAGGAAGTCTAAATGATCTGCTCTCACTCCTTTTACTTCTTTCAACTGATAATGGTAGCTGCAGTCACACCACTCTCGGTTCTACAGTCACCTAGTTTCACGCACACCTATGATCTCTGTTGATATAAAGGAAGGAAAAGTCCAATCCTCTTTGTGCCTTTAAGTCATCTTTTTAAATTGATTACTTTTTAGAAATCCATGAAGCATTCTACATCAATGATTCAATTTTAAAGAGACTGTATGCACAGGTTAGTGCAAATAAATACAAGGAAATGTTTAGGTTTATTCAAAACTGCATAAAATAAAGGGCTGCAATCCCAGAAGATCCTAGAATAGAAAAAGGACACGAGAAAACTTAATGAAATCAAAAACATATGGTTTAGGTAATAATATTTCAATATTGGTTTATTAATTGTGACAAAGTGGCATTACAATGGAAGATGTTAATTTGGGAAAACTGGGTACAGGGCGTATGGGAACTCCTTTTACTATTTTAGCAACATTCCTGTCAACCTAAAGCTAGCCTAAAATAAAAAAGGATTATGAAAAACAGATATACTGTATGCAGTTTTCAGTGAAAGAGTTTTATTCAGTAACACGCTATACCCACTGTTAATGAGAAAAAAAGAAAAATGAGCACACACCAACTACCTCCTGTTTGACAGTGTACCTTATACACACAGGACCTAATTTAAGGAAGGTGATGAAATTAAGTCATTTTCTTGTCGCTAAAGGTATTATTTCTGAATATGAAGTAATGTATGTTGTTCTAACAGTTCTAAACGGCAAGGAAGCTAAAAGGAGTTTAAGATATCTGCAAGGTAACTGAACTAATCAGCTCAGGAGACAACCTATGTCAAACAGCTAAAGAAAACAAGATATGTGCTATTAGTACTCATGCTGAATTGGGCTTCTCCCACACTTAGCAGACCTAGGCAACATAACTTTTATTTTTTATTTTATTTTTTTAAAGATTTATTTATTTATACATACAAGCTGGGGTACAGGCCAGAGGCGTGGGGCGGCGAGAGGGTTCACCAGAGACAGTGGGGAGCAGAACAGGCAGATCAGAAATACACTGCTGAGGGGAGCAGCGGGCGAGGCAGGAGAGGTCTGCCGCACCATGTGGGAATCTCCCTGACTGGGCGTCGAACTCGCGTCGCCACTGCCAACAGCTCCGCAGCGCAGAGCTCAACCGCTGCGCCACCGGGGAGGCCCCAACATAACTTTTAATTATATGATCTCTAGAGCCAAACAACATAGGTCTGAGTTTGGCAAGTTGCTAAAACATGAATCCTACTTTAAAACCATATGTAAAATAAAGACAACCGCGCCGCCCTGACAGGGCTGGTAGGATTCTGGGCTGCTGTGTGTAAAACTTGGTAGTATCGGCATGTCATAGGTTTATATGTGTGTTAACTAACAGTAAGAATAAAAGGCAAAACCCAAGGGTTCTAGTCTTTTATGCGAGACACAGAAAAAAATGACAAAAAAAAATTAAAGTATTTCTCAGCAGTATAAGGGAATATGATCAAAATTATGACTATTTTAAAGAACTGAGCATTGATTCATATCCAAATTCCAGAACGTATTTGGTAAAGAGCATAGTCTCTGAAATTGACATGATTTAGAACAGATAAACATATTTTGTATTGTAAATAATAAACACAAGGAGTTCACTATTCCAAGAAGTGATAGTGATGGAAAATATAAAAAAATTTGAAAAGGAGAAATGTTCAAATGGCATATCTATAGTCAGTGCAAAACAAAAAAACAAACAAAAAAAGGCTTTTATCACTTTTTTAGTCACTACCCGATGGGACTATCAACCTCTCACATCAAATGCAATGGTGGGGAGGGCAAGATGCTTGTGGGGATTAAACCATGTACGACTTATGACTGATAGCACTCAATCAACTACCACTCATTCAAAGATTCAGTCTGAACTTTCCAGAATCAGTATTCCTCATTCATCTCCTACCTATCCTTTATTTCATTGCCTAAATCTGCCAACTTAGAAGAGAGAAAGTATGGCATTCTAAAACTGATTTTGCTGTTAGTGACATAATGAAATGGATCTGTGAAGCACTATCAAATACACAGCTAAAAAAACCTGCTTCTTTGACCTGCCACTTTCTACTGTCTACATATTCTATGTTCCATAGACAGGTGGAATTTGACTAGAGAACAAGAAACTCTGAAATCAAGTAAGATGCAGAGAAAGTAAACATCACACTTACAAAATATGACCTAACACATGCAGAAAGCAAAGTTCCTGAGTGAGCTTGACTGCTTTTCTGGGGGACATTTTGCTTGTCCAAGGTACAGCAGAGGGGGCCACTGTGAGAGGTTCTACCAGCTCTCAACCCCAAGAGGCTGGGCAAGGCCTGAGGAGCCCCAGGATGCAGCCCTCAGCCAGGACAGTCTCCTCCCTAATGAGCTACTCAAGTATTACTATCTTCTATGGGTACAGGAGTGAATGGGTTGGGAAACAACTGAATAAAAACAGGCTCTTTGGAATTTAGAGGGAAAAATGACTTAAGATAGTTGTACCTGACTTGTACAGCTCAATGAAAGGATAAAAGGACTGCTCAGAGTACAAATACAAATCCTTATTAAATGAAAGCCTAAAATCTCCAAAGGTAAATAAAACCTAAGCCTTTTATCGATGGATTATTTTTCTACTTATAATTAAAATTCTGTATGGAGTAAAATTAAAAGGTTGATTTTCTCCTAATGCTTTAATAAACTAAAACCACAAATTTAATGAACTTACATTAACTGTTAGTTAAGTTAGTTCTTGATAGTTAAGAAACTATTAAACTGTTTAGAATTTTCACTCCCACAATTAAAACCTTACTTTCTTCTATGAGTCTATTATGAACCTGTTAATAGTAAAAGTATTTAATAAGTGTTTTAAAGCTTTCCCACTGAATATTCTCAATTATAAGTTATATTTGCTTACCCACTAGCCTCTGGAGGAAATCTGACGGTAACCTTTCCCATCTCAGCACCTGGAAGTTCAACAAATTTCCCAACATCTTGCTTTTTCTCAGGTGCCTGAGAAGCAGAATGACAAAAAGAACAGTTACGTGATTAAATATTTATGGAGATGGTCATTCAACAAGTATTTACTCAGCACCCACTAAGGGAAAAAAGTAGGACTAGAAAGTCATCGCCACATGTGAATACTCAAAATCTTGTGAAGGTTTAAGTAGAAACACTTTCCAGTGGGAGAGATCTATCTGTCTAAATATATGTACATGTGCAGCTGGGACCGTCAGTTTGGTTAACCAATGGCACACAGGGTCATCAGGTAAAGTTGAAAAGGAGCTAAGCGTCAAGCAGGACCTTGACAAGCTAACTAGAAAGGTGCAAAATGGGGGGTGCATAAGGGCATTCGTCCTATGGAAAGGAATCCAGCAGAGGCAAGACCCAAAGACAAGGCAGAACCGTGAGGACGGCAGGTTAGCCGGGCAGGCAAGGAAGCGCAAACAGTGCGGCAGGCACAAAACATGAAGCCCTTTATTAGAAGTTTGACTTTTGTGTCTTAGGTATCGGGAGTTCTCAAGGGTAATAGATTCTATGTATTTTTTAAAATGATACCCAGGATAGTGGAGAGACTTAAGTAGAAAAAAGAGAAACCAAAGAAAGGAAGCTTGGCCATGAGACTGTGGCATTAAACCAAGCAGAGAGCAAACAAATCTATAGACAAAGGAAACAGTAACAGAACTTGTTTAGATGTGAAAAGTGGTAAAGGATGAGTAAAGATTTTTAGCCAAACTGAATAGACTGTGATGTCTTTATCCAAGCTGGTGATTTTCAAATTTTACCATATTGAAAAACCTTTAAATCGAAACTTTACTACACATGCTTAATATAGAAAAAAAGACCAAAGCAGGAAGACTCTGGCTGGGGAGAAGGCCTTTTCTGCCAGGCTCTATGTCACATCCTCCTACAGAATCAACAAAAGGCTCTGCAGAAACCCAGGACTCAATGGTCAAAGGCTCAG
Source organism: Scalopus aquaticus (assembly GCA_004024925.1). NCBI lineage: Eukaryota > Metazoa > Chordata > Mammalia > Eulipotyphla > Talpidae > Scalopus > Scalopus aquaticus. Next base: position 27,701 of record PVIJ01008355.1, read on the forward strand.
AAACCAGAGAATGGGACTCTGAGAAGAAAGGATGGCAGAGCTATAAAATAATGAGATTTCAGCTACCTGGAACTCAGGTTTCCTAAGAGACACACACTAGATGATAATATTCTTTTAAACATACAATTAGGAAGACTGAGGCTTGCTGTAGTTAAACAGCTGAAATCCACTCAAGTCTTAACAATGGCAGATTCTTCCAGGAAGATCTCTTCTATTTCATGAAAAGAAAAATGAATAGGAGGAATTTTTTTTTAGGATCTAGGGGCTCAGACAGACTGAGATTTGACCGTTATGGAAAAAGCTTTTTAAGGCATACCACTTTGGCTCTGGTCGTTGAAACATTCCACTTGGTACCTACGGACCGGAAGGCCTGCTGGGCTTCAAGAAAGCTAAACCAGCGCTTCACGTGCACTGGAGCACCATTCTGTTGCAGCTGTTCCTGCCACGTAGCACTTCCTATTAGCAGACACAATTTTAAAAACATTCTATAAGTCTGCAATTTCAAAAGCAAAGTTCCAGTCATAGTTCATTTAAGTAAATGAGATTACTTAAAGCTGTGCCTATATAATGAAATTTTTTAAAACTGGGTATACACTGAAATGTTTAAAACCTTGAGATATTTTACAAAATTCACCAAAGCAATTCTCAGTTCAATTCACTGAGGTGAACACTAAATCCTGCCCTCACCACCACTACATACCCATTCGAAGACCAACACTACATTTCAAGATTAAGGAAAAGCTCTAAGTAGTCAGCTAGAGAACAAAATAAAAATCAAGATCAGGAAGCAAATGGAAAATGAATAAACAATAAAAAACAAAGTCTGAAGCTATAAGAACAAAAAGAAGGGGAGAGAAGGGAAGGCGAGGGGGATAGGGAGGGACAGGGCAGGTAAATTAGGCAAAGGGGTCTTTCGTATAGTGAAGAAGGCAACTAGACTTTCAGTGGGGAACATAATGCAGTGTATACAGACGCTGATTTATGATGCTGTACACCTAATACCTATATGCTATGTGATTAAAATGCTAAGGCTACTGTGATTTTTAAGAAAATGTTCATTTTTTTTCAGATGTAATATCAAAATTCAGTACTGACAGTTTATGTATCTTGTTAATACCACAAAGCTAAATCCTATCTTCCTCTCATGAACATTAAGTCAAAAATGAAACAGACAAAAATGTCATAAATGAACCTATATATGAAAAGGTCTAATTAGAAAGGTCATCATTTTATGTTGGCTACTGGTAATTTGGAGAAAAGTGTAAGTCACAAAAAAGTATACATATGAAAACCTCACATAACCTAGATTTAAAGAATGGAAAAACATTTTGGCATATTTTGGGGTGAGGAATGTTGGTTTGTTGTTGGTTTTTAAAGGAAACAAATTAGCAAAACTCAAATCCCTTTGTACCCGTCAACAATCCCACATCCTTACTTGCTGCAAACTGTTGTTTTTTTTTTTCGCATTTATTTTTATTTATTTTTGTATCAAGAACTGGGGTGTAGGCCAGAGGTGCAGTGGGTAAAAGGATTCATCCACCAGAGACAGAACAGGCTGATCTACTAAAATACACTGCTGAGGGGAACAGCAAACAAGACAGGAGAGGCCTGCTCTCCACCATGTGGGTTAGCTCCCCGGCAGGGGATTGAACTCAGGCTGTCATAGCGATAGCACTCAGACTTTAATCCCTGTACCACCAGTAGGGCCCCACCTGCTGCAAACTCTTAATGGGAAATGAAAAAAATGATCTCCCAGAGGACCAGGTCCCCACTCACAAACTTACTGAGCTACAGGGAAGGCAGAGAAAACAGTGCCCAGAGAGGAGAGAGAAGAGGGGTTGACAAAAGTGACTTCCTTATGATAAGAACTTCTTAGGTAAGAATAAGGCCAGGCCTAAAGGCAGCAGGATGCCGGGGGAAACAGTGACAATGGAAGACAGGGGATTGACAGGATTGAAAAAGCCAGGATGGTCATTCCTTCTCAGGAAAGTCTAAAGTGACCACCTAGAGGTATCAATACATAGATAGAGATAGGGCTGCACACTCTTATATGTGGAAATATGCATTCTTATCCAATAAAACATTAAATAATTAAAACAGAATTCTTTAAAAAGAATTGATACCTTTTAGGGTGGCCCAAACACAAAAATCTGCTAAACTCAAGGAATTTCCAACTAAGTATGTTCTCAGAGATAGGCAGAGATTGAGTTCGTTGATTGCAGAGGTAAACAGATCACATGAAGACAATTTTGTAGCACTAAACTCCAACCAGTGATCAATCTGTCAAGGTAAAAGAGAGAAGAGAAGTGCATACCCAGGTTTAGATTTAAACACGCAAACAAAAGATCTCATTTAGAACCATGACATCCCTTATCTCAAATCATGGAATTTCCCTTTATATGAATTTATGATTGCCTCATATGTAAAGTGGCACTTAGGTAAATACATTTTGCTTTTTCTGTTTTCTAGTGTTTGGTGTTTTAGATGGGGCATGAAAGGGCACTTAAGGGAAGAAAAATAAATAAATATTTAAGAACTGGCATCAGGAAGGAATAACCAAACGAACAAACCCAATAGGTGGTATTAAGGCCAAAGAGATTCATCCCCTTGTGGCATTTAAAAGTCAGCATTTAGAAACTATTCTTTGTATTTTGAATTTCCTAAGATTTAGGAAAGTTAGAGCTGAATACAAACAGCAACCCCCCTTCCCCCAGGCATGTAAAGAAAAGCACTGCTTATTTGTTATTGCTATCATTAATTGAATAAGGAAAGTGGAATCCAAAGTATATCATGACATCAGACAAACATCTTCTCTTTTCTAGGCCTGTTGCCGGGTGTATAAGGTAAGGGAGTTGCCTAAGATGCTCTATACAGTCCTACTCAGCTATCAAACCTAGGAAGATAGCATTCAATAACCCCAACAGGGCAGCTGGTATGTGACTGAAAGTTCAAACTTGGAAGCTAACAGGTTTTGTTTTTGAAAATAAAAGCAAGCTGAGAATTCTTTGACACACCCTTAATATCCTTAAAGTGAATTACCGTGCATAAGACAACAATAAAATGATGAGATTCTCAAAGGAGCAGAAGCATAAATCAAACAAAAATACACACAAGAAAATGCTCACCTCGGCGTGTTCCATCTGGTTGGCACCATAGAGCCCAGCTGTCGTTGCGACTCTAGCCAAGTAGCGGAGTATGGAGTTGACATCCGTGAATGCCACATTTCTAGACCATGAGACAGAATATTACTGTTGTGCTAACAAATCAGTACTAGACATGAGACTCACAAAGAAATGAAAAAATAAACATATTTAGCATGTATTTTCTACTGTATGAAAAACAAACAGACCTAATTTGATCTTTACTTCTGTCAGGTTCCAATTTGATGTGGAATGCAAAACTAAATGCAACAATTTACCTAAGAATAGACTACATGATGTTTTATCATCTACTATTAGTTTCTACATGTCTAATCTGGGCTTAAAATATGAAAATACAATTGGAATTCTGAGAATAAGCAATTTAAAATAAATTTCAGCAAAAAGCCAAGGGTGTACCATTACAAAGAGGCTAATTTTGTCAACGTCCAGGTAAAGATGATAAATCAGAATTCATCAAAACTGTTTTGTAAAAACTCTCAGATACTAAAAGTATAATAGCAGAAATGGAAAAAACAGAAAAGGAGAAGGTAAAGTTGAAGAAAGTAAAGAAAAAAATTTTAAAAACAGAAGGATTAAGGTAATACCATAAGAAAATAAGAGAACTAATTCCAACACCCATCTAAAGAACAGAAAAATCACCAAAAATTTTTTTTGATTCCCCAAAATAGGATTTCCAAGCTTCCACATTGAAAGGAGCAACCAACTGTCCAGTAGAAGAGATTTTAAAAATGGATCCAGACTAAAGCATGCTATGATTAAGTTTCAGAAGACTGAATGCTAAGGGAAGATTTCTGCAAACTTTCCAAAGTCACACAGAAAAGATGAGGAATTAAAAAGGCTTCAGAATAAAGAGAACAAAGCAAGAGAAGTTATTCCATGGAAAGTAAAAGCAATCATGTGAAAAGCAACCAGAATATGTGGCTCACCGGTGAATAAAATCTCTAAGGTTACTGCAGTGTAAGCACTGAATGGTGATTAACCAAGACTAGGGTACAATTACACTGGGGGGAGGAGGAGATGGGCAGTGGAAGTGTGTTTGTGAGCATATTCTGCCCCATTAAGATATACATCTTTCTACCAGTTTATTATGGACCTTTTACATACATGACACAATCTGTATCCTGCTGGACCCTTGAAATCTTCATTCAGTCTGGCCTAGATTTCACTGTCTGGCCAAGGATTCTTAAAGTACCCAGAAGCAGGTTGTTTGTCTATTCCTTAGTTTCAGTATGCAAAAGAATAATATCTCCCTTTTCAGTTCTTTTTATTTTCATTGGGTTCCAAAAGAAAGAGGTAAGTCCAAGGGCACCGGATCATCCACATATAAGTGATTCACTTTCATGAAGAATACAGAGGACAGTCTTCTCAGAGAATCACACGGTTTTCTGTTTCACTGGGGCTTAGACAGAACCCAGCACTCACCCCCACCCCACACTGCCATCTCCTCAGTACCCTCAATAGCCCTGATCCAGTAGCCCACCACGTGCACCATGTCTGCACCCTAGTGTCCAGAACCAGCAGGATTCAGAGGCTGCCATAAACCACCAGATCAACCCGGAGCTCTCTGCCTCCCAGATGTACCAGTCTACTTTGACCACAATGATGTGGCTTTGAGGAACTTTGCAAAGTATTTTCCCCATAAAGCTCACAAGGGAGGGAGCATACTGAGAAATTGACAAAGGTGCAGATCCAAAGTGGTGCTTGAAAATTCAGGACCTCAAGAAACCAGCCCACGAGGACTTGGAAAGCGGGCTGAACACAAGGAAGTGCACTTGGGAAAATGAGAATATCACTACTCGAACTACACAAACTGGTCACTGAGTAAAATCACCCCAGCTGGTGTGACTTCCTTCAGATTTGTTGCCAGAATGAGCCTGAGAAATCACCAAAGACTAGGTAACCACAAGACCAACTTACATGAGGATAGGGGTTCCCCCAGCATGCCTGAGACAGTGATAATGAGAGCTAAGCCATAGGCTGGCTTCCTATAGCCACAGGGTTACATCCCTGGTCACTAAGGCAGTGTGTGCATGTTGGGGTTACCTCTACCTCTACCTTTTCTGTTAGTTGTACCAAAACAATTTAAGTTCTTTCATCTGCACCATTCCTTCAAATAAGTTTTTGGTACACCCCCTCCAAAAAAAGAATATATAGTATATCATCATTGCAGAAAAATTTCAAAGTAGAGAAGGAAAAAAAACACCCACAATTTCATCACCCAGAAACAAATACTATTAAAGTGCTGTCCACTCAAATATATTTGTCTACGTAGATATGTAATTTATAACAGATTATGAACATCATTAAAAATTCTTCATAAGCCTTTTTCAAAGATGCCTCATATTCTATGTTGGGACTTACTAAATTTATTCCTATAATTAGGAATTATTTCCTATTCCTATTTTAAGTGCTTCCAATTTTCTACCAAAATAAATTACAATGGAATTAAAATTCATATAAAATCTTTCTGCACATTTCTAGATTCTTTTAAATAGATTACAAGGAGGGATAGAGCTTGCTGACAAATATGGGACCCTGGTTACAGTTCTTTTAGAATGAAAAAGAAAGCATAATTCTCTTAGGGACAATCTACCAATTGGTAAGTACAACAAGCATATACTTATTTAATCCTGGTATTTTTTAAAAAGCTGTTCAATACTGAAAACAAATACATAAAAGCACTTACTCAGACACACGAAGAATATTCTCTTTCCCTTCTTCAACGGAAATGCTGACATTGTCTTTCACATGTTCTACTGCCAGCAAAGCTCCTAAAAATAGTGAGATAAAAAGATTTATTTCTCTTTATAAACAACACAGTATTTAAAGCTTGAATCATAAAGCAAAAAGGATGAGTCAACAAACCAATGTAAAGTCCTACAAGGAGTAAACTTTTTTCCCCAGTAGTCTAAACAGAAAGTATAGTCTTTTGGTCTTAGAGAAATAACAAGTGAAAATCCACTCATAGACCAACTGCTTTGAATATACTGAACTTCCAATAAGGGGCACTAAAATTAATCTTCTCCTTCAGAGTATTAGAATAGTACTTTGTATAAAAACTACTGTCGTAAGTATGTGGGTAATTACTACATGGTAGGCGCTGCGCTAATTAAAAGTTCTTATAATTTTTACTCTTTGCAATAACCTTCAGCGGTAGTGCTTTTATCTCCATTTTTCAGAAGAGGATAATGAGGTTTGAAGTGATGCAATAACTAGCCCAAGGTCCTTGAATAAATACTTGGCAGTTCGAAGTTGGGATGTGGATGCAGATCTAAGGCTGTCCAGAACCCAAACTGTAAAACAGAGTAAATCTTTTGCTCAATACATAATAAAGTTTACCAAATCGATTGATTAACATTTTGCCCCTTAATTTGGCTAAAATGGACAACCGGGACCCAGATTTCAGTTTCTAAATAAATGATTCACTAGAAAAAGGCAGAGGCAAAGAAGATACTTACTGTGCTCAAAAACAAAAAGTTTCAAAGAATAATGAGATATGTCAGAGGGAAAGAGGACAGCTTGGAGGGGTTCCCTCTGGCTAAGAGGGGTGCTGTAGCGCTAAAGTAATTGGTTAAAAGCTTTAGTGTATTCACACAATGGAATCTTAATGTGGTGATACAGAGAATGAACTACTGATGTAAGTAACAAGATAGATGAATCTCAAAGCATAATCCTAAACACAAAATAATACATATGTGATTCAATGTATATGAAATTCTACAAAAAGCCAAACAATAGCTATAGAAAGCAGATCAGATTAGAAGCTAGAGAGGGGGGTAGGGGACTGACTGCAAAGGGGCATGATAGAAGTTTTTAAAGGCAAGGAGATGGAGATATCCTCTATCATTTTTGTGGTGCAGACTGTACACTATAAATATTTGTCAACTTGTACACTTAATATGATGAAATTAAGTTATAACTCAATAGAACTAAGTTTTTTTTTAAGATTTATTTATTTATGCATATAAGAACTGGAGTATAGGCCAGAGGTGCGGGGGGTGACAGTGGTGGGGGTGAGAGGAGTCAACAGAGTGGGGAGCAGAACAGGCACATCTACAGAAATACACTGCTGAAAGGAGCAGCAAATGAGACAGGACAGGTCTGCTGTACCATGTGGGTTAGCATCCTGGCTGGGGATTGAACTCGTGCCGCAGTGGTTGGTGACAGATTGATAGCGCTGAGACTTTAACACCTGGGCCCAGAACTAAAGTTTTTTTTAAAAATAAAAATAAAAAGGGGGCCTCCCTGGTGGCGCAGTGGTTAAACACTGAGCTGTGGAGCTGTCGGCCATGGCTATGCGAGTTTGACACCCAGCCGGGGAGATCCCCACATGGCGCAGCGGACCTCTCCGGCCTAGCCCGCTGCTCCTCTCAGCAGTGTATGCCCGTCGATCTGCCAGTTCTGCTCCCTGCTCTGTCTCTGGTGAATCCTCTTGCCACCCCACACCTCTGGTCTTACCCCAGCTTATATGCAAAAATAAATAAATCTTAAAAAAAAAAGAATAAAAGGGACTATAGTCTATTGAGTACATTTTACTAATATTTTTTATGGGAAAGAAAAAAAAAACTCACAGAAAAATGCCAATACATGTAAAAAAAAATGGTAGGATAGAAAGGTAACCATTTGGCACCATCTTAAAAACAATTAAGTTGGGAAGGATATTAATTGAGTTTTAGCATCAATGGATGCTACAATCATTGGGTAAATTTTATTGGAGGGTGGAATGTTTAGATGTTCCCAAACCATGTATCCACAAAAATGCCTGGCAATTACAAACAGAAAACTTTGTAGTGGGGAAAGCCTGAAGATGCTATCTTAAGTAATCAAGGTTAGAATCATCAGCAATAGGGGAAAACGAAGAGCAGGCAGTGACTAATGGGCTACAGTGAATAATGATTTCTGCCAAGGATGCATAGCCTGGATCTGGTCATGAGGAGACATCTAACAACACGATTGGGGGATATTCTTCAAGAGAGTGGGCCGTAAACTTCAAAGGTTAGTGCTGTGAGTGTCAAGAAAAGATTAAAAAATCATCCCAGATTGAAAGAAACCTAGGAGACATGACAAGAAAGTACAAACAAAAGATGACACTGGACCCTTCCACCATGGAGGTACTGTAGGAACAGTCAGTGTGGAATGTGCGTGGGTCTGTGCATTAGAGGGAAGAACGGCAGCAATGTGTATATCCTGATTTCAATGGTTCTGTGAGGTCGTGTAAAGTTTCCTGGCTTCTGAGAGAGACACACTGGAGTGTTCCAGGGTTTTGGAGCATTGTTACTGCAGTATTCTGTCCAGTGGAATGGGGTTGAGGAGGTGCTTTTAAGTTTGGAATTTAACACTTAAACAGTACTGCATGCTGAATGCATGTAGAGTAATTCTAGCAATCAATTTTTCTAAAGTTTTACCTATTTTTATAAATAGGCAAAATATATTCAACTAAACAACTGGAAAGAATGAAAAGAAAAAACAAGCAGGAGGGGGAGAAGCACACAAATATATATTCTATAATTAATCTACAGTGCAACCTGAAAACAAATTTCTTTAAGACCTTCTTCCAGAACATTGGTGGAATGTGTTTCTGAGTTGTATAATTCACTAAGGAAACTGTTTTATTACCTTCCAGGTGATTTTCTAAGTAATATTAATAAAAACTATAGCTATTTATTAAACATGAGAACACACTATGTAGGGGTTTCCAGTCCAAGAATCAAACCCATTTTTTAAAGAATTCGTTGACAAGTGTGGTTAGTTCATAGTTGACTGGAATACGATCACATTTCAAATATTTTAAATGTCTATTAAATAGTACTCTATGTTTCACTGGACTCAGAATACCAACAAAATTGAGAATACAATGAGTATGAGTCATTTTGTCAGCTCAGTGTCTCTGAAGCACTGGGCTTTCTGGAACTTTAGAAAAGTCCTCGGGATGGTATAGTATACATACTTGCTCGCAAACACGAGGTCAATAAAATACTTAAGTCCTCCTGTGCAATTTCCCAATTAAAAAAAAAGGCAGAAAATCTCAGCTATCGATTAGTATAGTTGGCCACGCTGAAAAAACAATTTCAGTTCAGAAGGACCTAAGATATATCAGGAAAAGTGACAGGTCCGACGTTTGCGCTGACGTTTTACTACATCCGTAGCGTGTGTAGTAAAGCGACCCCGTCAGTCCGCATTGCACTGGGTGTTCCAGCAATTACCCTGCCACCTTTAATTAAAAATAAGTGCAACATCAGTTGAAAACTAAATGCTACTACGATCGTCTACCTTGCTCCCTCTGAACGCAATTAAGATGTAAAGAAAAGTCGAGTCACGTGGACTGATGCTCTTTTCCGAAGTAGGGAGAAAGAGAAATAAGATAGTAAGTGGGGGGAGGGGGTGTTTAGAAAAGGGAATTCAAAGATAATGGTATTTTCAGTTTCGTAATGTTATTTCTACGAACTATCTTGCGGAGCCACCGGTGTGTACAGTTCGCGGGAGAGGGACAGGTCCAATCTCCCAGACGTGGCCGCCACTGCGCCAGCCCAACGCGACGCTCTTGACCTCCCCGCACCCTCACAGGCTGATGCAAGCGATCGACGGCCTGGACCCCTTACCCAACGGAGGGTCCCCGGAATTCACGGTCAGACAGAGCGTCGCCATCTTCCCAGCTCGGCCGGTCTACCTGTCAGTGAGCTCGCCTGGCCGCCCCAACCACGCTAAACACGCCGAAAGCTACAAAGTGCAACGTGTAAGCGCGCCGGACGCTGCAGCAGCCCGCGCCCCGCCCTGCGCCGTCGCCGCCGCCGCGTACTGTTGCGTCATCGCCGTGCGCCGTCTCAATCGCGGTCGCACAGATTCTTAGGCCTTCGACCCCGCCCCCCGGTAGCTAGAGTCGTAGGGCCGACGTGAAGTTCGACGTCGCCAGGGAAAGATGCGGCTGCGCCCTAGGCCTTACGGCAGTTCGTAAGGCGAGGAAGGCAAGCTGTAAAGTCATTACGTGAACATGGGAAGGATATCCGTACGGGATCCGTGGTTGTAAACAGAAAACAAAGCTTATGGGAGACCTGGAATGTTACTGATTTTTTTCCGAAAGAGAATATATATTTGAAAGTTATTTTTACACTTGAAGATAATCGTTAAATGGGAGGATGTATTTATAAATAGCGTTACTAAAACTGCTCCATTTGACTTGGCTTTGCTTGCTTGAACTGGGTAAGGCGCCTTTCGCAACATCATCTTGTTACAGGGTAACCCAGATATTCAGTGGGGTTCCCCCAAACAATCTGATTCCTCCTTCTAAACCTCTTGGACTTGTGAGCAGGCGTATTCCAGGGGCCAAGGAACTGACTATAAAAGACATCTGGTTAAAAAATGAACGGGTTCAAACCCAAAAGTGGAACTTTAAACCATAAACCAATCAATCTGGCATTTCTTGGTCTGCTCCAATGAGGTAATCTGCATAAGACACCACCTCCTCGCTACCCAAAGAGACTGTGGCTTTGCCTTAAATAATCGTTCTTGCCCCACCCTCTTTTCTGACTGTAAAAAATAAAAAATAAAAAAAACTTTCCTTTTTATACAACTCCTGCAGCACCTTTCCGCTTGTTAGATAGGATGCTGTCCAATTCAGAAGTCATTTAGTAAAAAAGTCAGAGTTCTAAATTTACTCAGATGAATTTTGGTTTTTAACCCTCTCAACCTCATTACGTCCCCATTCTCTCTTAACCTCCTAAAGACATTCCTGGTTTCAGTGGAGCTATCACTAGGGATATTACTTAGATTAATGAGACTTGAGTGTTTAAGCAAACATAGGGGAGTCCCAACCCACCCCCCAAGATGACTTGTCTTTATGTATCCCCCTTCAGAACAGACAAGGCACCTACATCAGAATAAAACCGCTCACCCTAAAACCTGTATTTCATCATTGTGAAGTACAAGAACGACATTCAGATAATTTTGTAGGGATGAGATCCATGCCTCATCGAGTTCTACAGGTGATTCTATGTGAAACAAGCTACATTCCTATCTCCCTTTTCCGAAATTGATTTCTCTACTACACACCCTGCTAGCCCTAAAGGTTTTGTTCAATGAAATCTTATCTTGGGTATCTTAGTGATAAGATATCCTCCCACTTAGCAATACAGGAGCTCCTTACTACTCTATCATAATTGGTACTAAATATTCAAAAACAGACAATAGGACTACAATGGAGTCAACTGTGCTAATCCCTTGTTGCAAAACTGTAAAAATTAATATACACAAACCCTGTTTAAATGAGGTTGGCAGGCTAGAAGAGTGTCTACACTGTGTAAATGAAACTACAGGACCCAACACGCCTTGCATCCCAGGGAATGTTGTTTTAACTGTAAAAGTTTCTAGTCAGCACCAGTGAGAAAATCCTTTCCATCCCCTCCAAAGTAAAATTAGGTAATCTGCCACAGAGACCCCTTCCATTCCCCATACACAGGTTACTTAAACCTGAAATAACCTTTTTAAACTTTCTTGCCTCAACTTTTTTTAAACCTCCCCCTTCTTGTAGCCCTTTGATGCTTTCTTCTTTGTAGATGGGATGCTATCTGATTTATGAATCCTTTAGTAAAGAACATTAGATCTTTATTTTTATTCAGTTGGATTATTTAACACAGGAAAAGATCCCTTCTAGAGATCTATCTCCAGTCCTCTCATTCAGCCCAGTTGCTTTCTAGCTAATCCTCCTACTTGATTTCCTCTATAGTATTTGCCATAAGCTAAATAAGTTGATTTACTTATTATCTATTCTGCTTCACAGGAACATGAGCTCAACAAAGGAACTGACTCATGTTTGTGTTATGTTGGCTGCTGAACGCAGTGCCTAATACGTAACGTGCTCAAAAGTTATTTGTTGAATAAGGGCTAAGGGAAGAGAAAACATGCTATCTGGGAGGTATTTTAAATGTTTGAGCATGGCTTGAGCATAAGTTAATGATCAGAATAGATGTGCAGAAGGGAGAAGCCATATTAAGAGCTCATATGTCATAATGAATTTACACTTTATTCCCAAGGCAATAGGTAGTCAGAAAGAGAGTGGCATTACTAGATTTGACTAAAAAAAAAAAATCACGGGAAGAGAATGATGGATGAATTAGAGAAGAGTTGCATACATGCAGGAAGATTAATCATGATAGTCTAGTGATTCAGGAAGGTGTTTGAGAGTGTCCATTAATGGAGAAGCAATGGCAATAGAATTTAGACCTCCAAGTATGTCACTTAGACAAGTGTTTATATAGAAAACTGTTGTAAAAAAAAAAAAAACCTTCAAAGTTACATGTACGTTATGTTGCATTTAGATTTTTCTGAATATTAGATTTAGTCCATTACTTGTAGATAGAAAACTCTGTTCTGAGAGAAATTAATGGATTAAGGAAGTGATTTCCAACGGTGGCCAATTATCAGTATTGTCTTGGGGATTTGTAAATAACTTAAGGAATGGTAGCAAAAATGAAGAGTTTTTTTGACATAATTCAGAGACAGCTGTGCTATCTCACAGTAGGCTTTGGGTATTCCCTGCCCAGTGGGCAGGGGTTTCCCCTGCTATCTGACAATAAAATGTTTCTATTTGGTAAGATTTAGTAGGTTATGTTTTTAGTCTGGTAATGCTAAAAGCTTTTTCCATGTAAATTAATGGGAATAGCATTCCCAGATCCAAAAAATTACCTACCAAATCATACCAACATGAAAGTTCTACTTTCAGAAAGCATAGGAAGCCTGTATAAGCCTGTGTAAGAACGTAGACGGATTATGGAATTATGGGCAAAAGGCCCTAAACAAACCTGTATGTATAAATTTTTCCTGGAAAAGTCATCTTAAAATACAGAGAATCAAAGTCACTGAGGTAGAAACTATGCACCTGTACTTTTTGAAGTTTCCTAAGTGTTTTGATGTGCAGCTGGATTTGGGGGTGATTAATTTAAACCAACTACTTAATCCAATAGCAGAGAAATTTATTTTAAAACACTGGACAGAGACCTAAAATAGGCAGAATGTCAGAAGCATTTTGATAGCATATATGATAATCTCCCATTGGAAGGAATAAAGGCCATAACTTAACTTTCTACAGTTAAACAATATGATGAAACCATAAGACTGTCCACGATAGAGAATTTATGGTTTTCAAATACTTAAAAATAAAAAAAAGCTGGTGAATACCATGAACTAGAATTAAATAATTTATTTTAAACAAACTTTTCCCATAAATCTGTTTCATCAAAATACATGACATTTTAGTATATTCACAACTGGAGTAGGAAAACTTTAAAAATTACTGTGATATACAAGAACGACATTAAGATAACTTGTGGTTCTGTGCTCTAAAGAAATTTGGTTTATACATAGGAATGTTGATTAAACAACTGACCTGGATAGTCAGTAGAAACTAACCCCGCCTTTCATATCTCCATATAGAAGGAGGAAAGAGACATATGATACTGACTTTATACATTTTCCAGATGTCAAAACTGGTCTGGTTGATTTAACTATCAAGATAAGTTGCTTAAACCTATATTCTATTCCTAAATAACTACATACAAATTGCTGATCAGCAATGAATAAAGTAAAAGTGTAGCCTAGTTCCATCCAATCTGATTTAAATGTATTATTTTGAGAACTGAAATTTTTCTCCTCATGAGATTGTTCCTTATGGAACAAGGGCATTTTTAACCGATTCTGGAACTCGACTTGCATAGTAGTCATAATTCCTCAGTGTGGCCAGCACTCCTGCGGAGTTCATGTGCTTCACTTCCTTGTTATATCGAAGGGCGTTTCCATGGATATCGGTTAACTTACCTATGGAAAAAACATCAATATGGTATTAAATGGCTGGTTGGAACATTAGGTTTCTAGTTATTTTTAAGTGCTGTTTGCTGCTTTATCAATAATATGCAATTAATTCTGGATAAAAAAGGATGATAATGAGTGACCACAAAAGTTAAGTTTTAATTCACTTGAAATTTAAGACCACAGAACATTTGTGAGTAAATGAAGAATAAAAATTTATTTTTTCTCCCTGTCTAAACATAATTTCATTAAGCATTTTCAATTTCTATTTATTTTTTTCAAGATTGATTTATTTATGCATACAAGAACTGGGGTGTAGGCCAAAGGTTTGGGGGGGTAAGAGGATTCACCAGAGACAGAGTGGGGAGCAGAGCAGGCTGATCTACTGAAGCACACTGCTGAGGGCAGCAGTGGGCGAGGCGGGAGAGGTCTGCTGCACCATGTGGGAATCTCCCTGACTGGGTATCGAACTCGTGCTACAGTGGTTGCGGATCACTTCACAGGCTGAGACTTGGGACACCAGGGAGGCCCAACAATTTCTATTTTTTAGCATCAATTAATTTTCCTTTTCCTGAGGCAGTTACTCTCCCTATTTGTTACACTTAATCACCACTAATCCCATTTTCCAACGTGTTTCTTTCTTCTATAATTTAACATTAACACTTAATTTGGTAATAGCAGAAATGAAGTATGTTCAAAAACTAGAATTGTATAATATTGTATTACATAAGTTTCTTTTTTTTTTTAAAGATTTATTTATTTATACATACAAGCTGGGGTACAGGCCAGAGGCATGGGGTGGCGACAGGGTTCACCAGAGACAGAGTGGGGAGCAGAACAGGCAGATCAGAAATACACTGCTGAGGGGAGCAGCGGGCGAGGCAGGAGAGGTCTGCCGCACCATGTGAGATTCTCCCTGGCTGGGCGTGGAACCCGAACCGCGTGCGCTGCCGACAGCTCCACAGTGCAGCGCTCAACTGCTGCGCCACCAGGGAGGCCCTGTATTACATAAGTTTCATTTAACATCCAGATGAGACTGGACTGTGATAAATTTAACTTCCTTGTCTTGAACTATGGTATGAGATATCAACATCAAATATATTAGGAAAGTGATAGAATAAAAAATCAAGTGTTTTGCTTAAAAGTAAATAGGAACTTATGTCTATTTGAAAGTGAAAAATCATCTTACTGTGTACATATTTGCAACATTTTCATTTAGATTTTTTAAAAAATCTTACTTTATTCTAGCATGGTATTGAGATATTGACCATTATTGGCTTAAAAGAAATAAGTGAGGTAGGGACCTCCCTGGTGGCGCAAGGGGTTAAGTGCAGCACTCCGAAGCTGTCCAGAGCCGCTGCAGCATGAGTTCAATCCCCGGCCAGGGAGATTCCCACATGGTGCAGCAGACCTCTCCTGCCTCACCCGCTGTTCTCCTCAGCAGTGTACTTCAGTTGATCTGCCTGTTCTGCTCCCCACTCTGTCTCTGGTGAATCCTCTCACGACTCCACACCCCTGGCCTATACCTCAGCTTATATGAATAAATAAATAAATCCTTAAAAATAAAAATATAATAATAAAAGACAAATGTTATTTTAAAAAAAGAAGTGAGGTAATGACAGTAACAATGAATATTTTACTTTTCAAGGAAAAAACCCCATAAATGTAAGGCACCATGTATCAATATAAGGGTTTAATTAAACACTACATAGAGTGAAGTCCAAAGAAAAATGAAATTGCTGAAAAGCTACTTTCTCATCTATGAAATGTAGAGGTGTGTGGGGGGACTGGACTGGATAATTTCTAAATTTCCTTCCATCTCTTATAGCCTAAGAGTCTAGGTAAAGTAACAGGCTTGAAATACTCTCTTAGCAAGATTTGAAAACTGTAATTTCCTGAAATGCAGTGGACTGACCTCCCACAGCATGTAAAATAACTTCGGGGGCACAAGTGTCCCACTTCTTACATCCAGGACTCGCAAATACATAAGCAGATGCTTTGCCTTCGATCAGCTGAATAATCTGCAAGGTAAAGATAGTAATTGTCTCTCAACCATGAGATGATATGGAGTACAAACAAGAGAAAGTACTGTTTCTATCAAGTAGTTTTTATCAAGTAGTTTTCATCAGTTCCTTTCGTCAGACTCAACTTAGATCTAAGCCTTATTTAGCTGGCTTAAATAGCCGAGTATTGAAATACAAAGATGACGTGCACAAGACTAGTGACATGAAAGGCAGAGTGGTCAGAGAAGCACAAGGATTCCAAGTTAGAGGATGTTTTCTGCTTTTAATGTTTTGTTTTTTCTTACTGCAAAACAAAATATTTAGTGGAAAAAATTTAAGTTTTACTTTTGTGAAAAAACCTGACCAATATTACATAAAGAATACAGAAATATCAACCAGCGCACAAATAAGCTAGGATATGGGAAGAGCAATGATCTGGGAGGCAGGGAGGAGGAGGATGAGCTCCAATTGGGCACAATGGATTGGAGATACCCGGAGGAGGTCATCAGGATGACACTCAGAGCTATCATCAATCAGATGACATTAGGCGAGGGATGTAGATGACATTGTGTCTGTTTCAGTTTCCTCAGGAGACAGAAGTCTAGATGAAAGAATGACAGAAGGGTCCAGGAAGGTAGGCAGGCCCCTCCTTAGAGTGGGTAGGACAAAGGTATAGGTAGTAATCCAAGAGGTTCCTGAGAAAATACGGGCTGGCAAGAGGCACGGTGTCCGATCCTAATGACGTAACTGAACTCTCTTAGACTGAAAAAGACCTGAAGCATCAGATCTTCGTAAAATTAAAATATTGCTGAAAGGTGCTTTTCACGGTAAAATTACAAACTTTAACCTCTTCTAAAACTTATTTCACATCATTTTAAAGTCCTGTGATTCAGTGGCATTTCAGAGTGGATGGCAGACATCATTCGTACCTTATTTCCTGCTCCACCCACACGCAGCACACTGTCAGGGTTCATGGCAGTAACACAGTCTGTAACCAACTTGTTGCTATGGGAACGGGTTGTTGTGACGATGTGCTTCCCTGCAGGCACTTCCTTCAGCTGAAACCCGAAGGCACCTAAACCTAAAACTCCCCAGATTGTCCTCCCCAACAGAGCATCTGGTCCTGCCTGTGTGAAAAAGTGAAACAACAGCAAAGCTCGAAATCATTTGGATAAAAACATTAGCTAGTTATAAACAGAATATGTAGTTACATTCACCTTATGATAGTTAAGAAATAAGAACATACTAATGTCATGAAGTACAAGAATCAGTATCACTGACAAAACCGTTTTCCTGGGAGAATGAACTGGTTAGCCTCATTTTGCTTCAAAATTGAGTTTCCGGGGTTCTGATGGGAACTTTTGGGCATTCCCTGGAGTATTCTAGGAAAAGGGTCCTAAATCCTGTTCCTCTCTGATTCGTCCAATGATTTCATTATTATATCTGAAAAAGCTGTTTGCAAAAGGCACTGCAGTATTGGGAACCAGAACGCCACATACCATTTCTGTTTACCTAAGGAACATGAAGGACTGCCGCAGTGGCAATGGGTGGAACAATCGTGCATTTTGCTGCTATTGAGACAGAGTGGCTCAAAAGGCTGATACTGAGGAGTAGCCACGGATAAGGTGGTCATGTTTAAAGATTTTACGGAGAATTGTAGTGGTAAAATGACAATGAGAAAGCAAACTTAGGGTCTCTTCTTTTGTAGAGCTCAACAAATTTTCAGCTATGTTACTGTAACTCTACATTTCATGTAGAAAAGCATAATCTGCATTTCATGGAAAGTAAAACTGATGCATAAAATGATTAACATAAAGTCCTCAAAATACCGTAGTATTATGTACATATACAGTCATATACATCACAAATACTAAGCATGCACCACACATGAGACTAAGTGTTTACATGTATCAAACTGAATTGCTCCAACAACCCCATGAAGGAGGTCTGATCCTCCCTTTTTCACAGATGAGAAGAGTGAGTTTTGGAATCTGAGTAATCTGACCAAGGAGTTCTAGGAGCCTCAAAAGCAAACTTTTCTGTTCAAGGCCAATATTCCTCTTCACTAAACTTAGGTGCTTGTCAGGTGCTTCCAAACAGCCTCGGGGTGCTTGTCAGATGCTTCCTAACACAGCCCCTGAAGTGCCCTACAGCAGGCCCTGGGTGCTGTTAAGAGTGACACATGCTCATTTGACAGGTTGGATTCCCTGGGCAGCAGCAGGGGAAGGAAGCTGGAGTGAGCAGGGGAAGAAATTAAGCTGTGATGCAACACAAGAACAGATTCAGTTTACTCAATGAGAGCTCTGGGCTCAGAGGGCCCATCAGGGTGGTGACAAAGTGGGGTGAAATGCTGGCTTTATTCCCGTGAAATAATCCATCACCAGAAATGGAGTGCCTTGGAAAGGGCGCCTCACTGGGTGGGGCCTCTTTAGAGGTGAGGCAATCCCTGAGCCGGCTGCAGGTGATGGCTGTCTGCTCACAGCACTCCCTGCCAACGGCCACACCCAGGGGCAGCGAACACGCCCAGGGCGATCAGTGTGTGCAAGTGCTTTCTGTGTTCCCTCTTGGGTTGACACCACAGGAGAGGCTGGAATCTGGAGAGGACAGATGGGCTGTCTGGTGGCTCGAGCTGCTCATAAGGTTCAGCTTGGCCACTAGGATGGATTTCATGAGCTCAAGAAACCTACCGCGCTTATTAATTTAGCTTTCCAGTCATTCTGAAAACAAAAGGAGAGAGTACTGAAGTGTAGACTCGGGGATTCTGGTCTTTAAAAAAGCATATCCCTCTGGAAATGAATATGTAGCAATGAGGATGAGACAAAGGCCTCTGGCGCCCAAGTGGGGTTAATGCCACCGCACAATGCAGTCCCCGGCCTTTCTCTGAGCTCCTGACCACTTGTCTCTCACTGACTCATCTTTAAGAGCTCCACACCAACTCTCAGCAGGGGGAGGAGTGGAGAAAAGGCTAATCTTTTCATCTTATTAGTGAATTTATTAAGATTCACAATGTTTAACATGCAAGCTCTGAAATAAAGATACACTGGTGGGGTTTTTTTGTTATTTTTGGGTTTTTTTGCACTAAGCTTTGCTTTTTCTGTTAGGTGTCTACCAGCTTCAGTATTTGTTAGAAGCAGTTATAAAATCTAAATTAAGTCTTTTATCTGGCTCAAGAGAGCAATACAGGGAAAAGGGTAAAAGCTTGAATGGGGGTTGAATCCCAGACCTGCCACTAACCAATTGGGTGACTGAGGGCAAGTTCCTTGCCTCAGTTTACTCTTCTTTAAAGCAGGGACAAAGATGTCCTTGAAGGATTGTGGTATGTATTAAATAAGATAATACCTTGAGTCTGGCAGCAAAGTAAGCTCTTGATACATTTAGCTGTGATTATGATGGCTATTATTATTTTTTTAAAGATTTATTTATTTATGCATACAAATTGGGGTGCAGGCCAGAGGTGCGGGGCGGCGAGCGGGTTCACCAGAGACAGAGTGGGGAGCAGAACAGGCAGATCAAAGGAAACACACTGCTGAGGGGAGCAGCAGGCGAGGCAGGAGAGGTCTGCTGAGCCATGTGGGAATCTCCCCGGCCGGGTGTCAAACTCATGTCGCCGCTACCGACAGCTCCACAGCGCAGCACTTAACCGCCGCGCCACCAGGGAGGCCCTATGATGGTTATTATTCAAAAAGGAAGAGACAGCCACTCTCCTAGTTGTTGGAATGAATTATAAGGCAGGAAGGCAAGAGAGGAGGGAGAAAACAAGGGAACAAAAAGGAATGTGGTAAAGGGAGAGAAAGGGCACAAAGGAAAGGACAGGAGAAAATGAGCTGGATGTGGAATCAACGTGACAAACCTGGTGCCACGTAGCCTACCCCTTTCCTACCTGCCATCGGAGCCAAAACCCTACCTATTTTCTCACCTTTGCTTCATTCCTGGATTCCCTTAACTTCTCCTTTTCATTGTTCTGTGGAAAATGAATACAATTTTTCTAATCTGAGAAAGAAGTGATGGAAATTATTAACAACTCCTAAGCACTTAACTTTTTTTGGATGAAAAATGCCATGCATTAAAGTTACCTATGTATATTTTAAATACTATATTAAAGTATTAATTTAAAGTTTATATAATTAGCACAAATTTGTGTTTTCATATAAAACTGGAATACATTAGAGGCATTAAAAGATTCTAATGTTCACTCAAACAGTTCAATAAGCCATTCCCAGTAATGCAGAACTATTTTGTTAAATAATCCTAAAAAACATATGACAGTAAACAAAACATTCTTTAGAAATGGAAGGGAAAAAAAATTTACCTTAGCAGTAGAGATAAATCCTGCTCTTAACTCAATCTGGAAATTCAGAAGTCAGAGTCCCCATTTTTTCCTCCAAAATTCTACCAAAGCACACTATGTAAATACCTTAAAAGTTTAACTTGAGATCTTTAAAATATAATGTGATTTAATAGTATACTCCTGCCTTGGAACTACATTAGTCTGATGCTTCTCAGGAAGATAATTTCTTGGAAGGATAATAGAAAGACAAAGCAGATTAGAGAGAGAAAGAGGAAGAGAGCAAGAGAACATCTAGTCCTGTTATCAGCGTCAACTGGAATACCAGCATCTTGTCTTGGCAGAAATAGTTTGTTTCTTCAGTATGCTTCAAGAACCACCTATAAATCGGGTATCCTGAGGACCAAGCTAATCAAGGACCATATCAGTAATTCCCAAACTTTTACATTTGAATCAATAGGAATGCATAAAAATATATGTAATATATACAGTGCACACACATAAACATACATGCACATTCATGAAGTCAAAGGTTCTAATTCAATAAGTCTGGGGTGTGACCTGGAAACTACATTCCTAAAATCTCCCCAGATGACTGCACGTGTAGCCAAGCCAGCTGCCGTTGGATTAGAGGAACAGAGAACTCACTGTAGTCAGTTACCCCACAGGATCTTTGTGTATCGCTCAGTCATACCTGGTAGTTGTAATATGGCTGGTTAATAACTCCTGCTATGGCTTTTCCTTCATAAGCAATTCCAATAAGAACTGTTACATTGTCAAGAAGACCTAAGAAGAAGAAGTAAGACTCTTGTTATGACTCATCTTTAGCACACCCACTGCTCCAAGTTATTATTTTTAAAAGATTTATTTATTTATGTATACAAGCTGGGGTGTAGGCAAGAGGTAGGGGGTGGTGAGAGGATTCACCAGAGGCAGAGTGGGGAGCAGAGCAGGCAGATCAACTGAAGTACACTGCTGAGGGGAGCAGCGAGAGAGGCAGGAAAGGTCTGCTGCGCCATATGGGAATCTTTCTGGCTGGGGATCGAACTCGTGCTGCAGTGGCTCTGGACAGCTTCATAGTGCTGCGCTTAACCTGTTGCGCCACCAGGGAGGCCCTGCTCCAAGTTATTTTTTCAGTAAAGGTAAGGAATTTGCAAGAATTCATTTAGGGTCCATCTTACTTATGGAAAAATGCACAAATTATAGGAGAATTGACCAGAGATAGTAGGGTCCATACCACATAAGAGAATTGGTAACTATTTTCTCAAAGTACAATTTGTAAACCAACTAAACAAACCATGACTGAAGGCAGTGTCATTTGATTTCTCTAAGCCCCCTCTGCTCTCACCGTCCTCACTCCTGACTGCTGGGTCACTTTTCCAGAATCTCTCTCTGCACTCGCAGAGATTTCAGATCTCTAAAGCAAGGCACTTGAAGTGAGGGGCATGGACTAGCAAACAGCATTAGATTTAACTTGTGACATTTTTACAATACAGATTCTCAGCTGTCCAGGTACTTTTACATACTGAAGCTGTCTGCAGTTTCTCTGTTTCCCAGTGGATTATAGAGACATTTTCAGTGCATACACATGACTCACTCATTATAGATAGGTCTTGTCCAAGGACAGAAAAAGTTTTTTCTAGTCGTTGAGAATATTATTTAAGCCATGAAGCTGAGAGTCAAAATAAGATACCCATATAGATCTTTTTTAAAAAACAGAACTCTAAGCTTATGCTATGCTCCAAAAACTCTGGCGCTCAGTCTGCCTCTTACTTTCCTGTGAACAATTTTATTGTAATTTGCTGTTTTCTGATTATTCTCATTTTAAATAATTTCAGAGAGGAAGAACCCTGTACTGTGTTTCAAAACCCACATTTAAAGGGAGGCTGTGATGTGAGAAAGTGGTTTGGAGATGAGAAGAAAGTGGGACGGGCATGGGAGGCCGGTGGTGGCTGAGAAGGGCAGTACATCTGCTCTTTGTTGTCTTTCTTTTAATAAAGCTGGGGGTTCAGTATTTAGATGTTGGTTCAGCGTATTACATTAGGATTGTAGGGCTGGTAGAGTGTATGTGGTGGTGACAATCACTGGCCTCTAACGTTATCGAGGATGAGCACAAATACAGCTTCAGGACAGACACAGAAAATATGGACACCAGCTTTTCACACAAGGTACAAAATGTCAAATGTTTACAAGTGAACATCATGTACTAGTCCTGCTGTCATATTCAAAGACAAAAGAGATATCAACCTTCAGGGCCTCCCTGTGGTGCAACGGGTTGGGCGCAACACTATGAAGCTATCCAGAGCCACTGCAGCATGAGTTCGATCCCCGGCCAGGAGATTCCTGGCACATGGCACAGCAGCCCTCTCCTGTCTCGCCCCGCTGCTCCCCTCAGCAGTGTACTTCAGTTGATCTGCCTGTCCTGCTCCCCACTCTGTCTCCAGTGCATCCTCTCACCACCCCATACCTCTGACCTACACCCCAGCTTGTATGCATACATGAATAAATCTTTATTTATTTATTTTTTTAAAGATTTATTTATACATACAAGCTGGGGTACAGGCCGGGCGTTGAACTTGCATCACGCGCTGCCGACAGCTCCACAGAGCAACACTCAACCGCTGCGCCACCAGGGAGGCCCTGCATAAATGAATTAAATCTTTAAAAAAAGAAAAAAAAGAGATACCAACCTTCAGTATATTCCTTGGTACCATCTAGAGGATCAACCCAGACCACAAGCTAAAAAAAGAAAAAAATAATAAAAAATAAATGGAAATATTCAAATTAAAAGAAGATGTGGTATAAATACACAATGGAATGCTACTAAGTCATCAAAAAGACTCCATGTTGGAACAACATGGATGGAACTGGAGGATCATGCCAAGTGAAATAAATCAAAAAGAGAAAAATATCGGATGGTTTCACTTATATGCGGAATACAGAGAAATGAGACAAAGGATAAGACAGAATCAAACCAATAACAAACCCTAGAAATCTATATGAAAGGGAGGGGGAGTGAGAAGAAGGTGAGCAGGGCACAGTAGACTATGGTGAAAGACCCTGGATGCCTTGGAGGGGTGGTACATCTGCAGAGGTGGGATCCTATACTTCTGAATCATACAGTGTTGAAAAACAATGTTACTTCAATAAAATTAAAACTGAAAAAAAAAAAGTGTATCTCTCCCACTCCAACTTTGGAAACTATAGACATATGATGGTTATCTGAAGCCAGAGATTTAATGTATGCAACTATAATAGAGTAACCAAAGGGATTTCTGTGACCTATTTAAAATATAAGATAGGGATGGGTTTCCCCTCTTCCCAGCCCTAATTCCCAATCAAATGGTTTACTACCAAACTGATAAGTCAGATTTCCTCCATAAAAACACATTTAATAACAGCTGCAGAGTGGAGAGGAAACCAGTAGAATGAGAAAGTCAGACATTCTGTGTGGTTGACTGATACTTCTATGTTGCCTTCAAAGATTTCAAGTTCTTGATTGTCTGCATTTTATAACTACCAACAGACAAACTTTATTTCCTTTACTGTGATGAAAATGAAGACTAGAGAGTTAAGTGATACTGAGGACCATACGTCTTCCTCTTTGATGGCACTGTACTGTGATGGGCACGGCTGCTTCAGTATCTCCTCCCACTGACCATCTTCAATCAGCTCCTGATCAACTTCTTGCGAAGGCAGATCCTAAAGCAGGAACATGGGATGTTACTAGGGCTTTCTACTCACTACGATTTGTTTCAACTATTGAAAAAACCACAGCATCATAGTTTGCCCTAGTCGTTCTTATTCACCATTTATGTCCAGAGCTTTTAAAGAAAACTGCAAAAATGACCATAGATGGCTCATCAAAGTTGACTGCAGAGGGTCAAGACACCATCATCCTAAATAGTTCAAAATTAAAAGAATGTTTAAGTATAAAAACTTATTGAAACAAGGGGCTCTGACACTAGATACTTCCAGTCTCTCAGTTTCATGAGGTGTCAATTCTTTCACTGTTACCATGTTAGCATCTTTGGGACAGTACGCAAGTAAGCCTGATTAAAAACAAAACCCAGATCCAGCAAAATCCATCTCATTCCAAAGTTCTAGAACTCTGTCATCTTACAGTTCAGATGCTCTTATAACAGTAGCCATATCATTTGTGATCAAGAATTGAGACATCAGCCTAGAAACGGGCCAAAATATTTTAAAATCAGATATTTCCTCCAAGTCCAAGGAATATATTAATGGTTTCTGTGTTAAAAACACTAGCTATAATGCTGGAGACCACAATAGTGGTATGTAAATAATTAAAGAGGTAATTATCAGTTCACATGGTAAGCAGGGATTAAAACAATACTATATCCCTGAGAAGTCTTACCTCTTCCCCTATGATTGTTAGTTTGGGGAATTTCCGTGCCAGTGAAGAACATATACTCATTTGCACTAGCCGGTCAGCTTTGGTCTGCAGGTCTGTTGCACATGTCTGCAACAAAGAACGCGAATTTTAGAATTACTAAGAAATATGTTGTCTTCTAATTCCTCGAGTGCTTCTTTCATTTAAGTTACACCATCTATTTTTAGAGTCATAGAACTTAACACACCAAACGAGTCAACCAACTTCTTGGTGTGGCTGTTCTCACGGAATTGATAGTGGCTAAATTTTGGAAAGCTTTCAAATTATTTAGTATATTTTCTCCTCAATTCATTAATTGTTTTCATAAGCAACTGATCTAATTTCTTGCTTAAACAGGTCAAATGACAGGAAATTCATAAGTTTACAAGGCAGTCAAAGGTAAAAACAGTATCTCTAGTTATTGTGAAGGTATCCCATATACGGATTCTTCAGTAACTTCTACTCACTAATCTCAATCCTAATAGTTCAAGAGCCCTGAAGGAAATTCACTGGTTTATAGAAAGAATCCTGATTTCTAAAATCAAAAAAATATGAAATGAATGGCAGAATACTTACTCACCTATGACCTCCCCCTGCCCATTCTACAAATCAGAGAGTCATGCCCCAGAAACACAGTGGAAAACCTTGAGACTGAGTCACACCCTCCTTTGTTTCTTTGCTTTCAGAGAATTATGACATGTTGCAATTTGTAGACGCCTGGCTAGGTGGATTTACAGATTATAGTAAACAACAGAATTTTTATAATACTCTGTAAAGGAATGATCATGAAAAGCAAAGCACTTAGTGCCACACTAAAACTTGCTGGTCATCTCAATGCAAAGTACTATTTGCTAGAATGTAGAGCCACAAAGACAGTGTGCCTGGCACACAGTAGGTGCTTTATAAATATCTGTACAGTGAAACTACTTAAAAGCATTGTTAAATCTGAAAATTTCTTAGAACCCAAGCAAGTTTAGAGACAAAGTTGGTATGAAACGATGAGACTTTCAGTACCTTCTCCACGATACCCAGGTCTCCTTCAGCAATGACACGTCTGACTATCACGCCTGCCTTTTGAGCAATAGAGTATGCTGAGGCTACCAACCGCATCAGCACGGTGTGACCGGATGCCATGATGAGCCCTAGAGGGGGACTGAGAGAAATGCTGTTATCTTCAAAGTCATAAAAGGTTCACTTACTTGAATTCAACTTAACCCATCTATATTCAGCACTTACCTGGGGCTGTACCAATTAGCTATAAATTATTTCTAAAAGAAGATTGAAAGAAAAAACACTACTTCAGTATTAGCTTTCTCAGTAAATTCTACTGTGGTCTTTTTCTCCACAGAGGAGTCAGGTTTTATGCTTGGGGAGACCAGCCCAGGCTGCTAAGCATGTAAATAGTTTTATGTGTGAGGTATGCAATGTGCAATGGCTTGGGAGGTACTTTTTTTTTTTTTTTAATTTTTATTTATTTTTTTTTTTTTTGGGAGGTACTTCAGGGCCTCAACATCTGCCCTTGAGGAGCTAATGTTTTGGTGACCTGGAGGTAAAATATTGCCTAATATGTCTGTAACATAAAACTGGTAAATGCCAAGAGAGGAATGAATAGCATCAGGAATGTGAATGCCTGTGTAGATTAATGAAAAAGGAGAACTGCATGGGATTACAATTCATTTCTCTAAATCAATGAATATCCCTTTAGAGTAAGTCAGTTAACGAACTATAGAGATGATCACTCATCTGGAAATATGACGAGTATTAAGTGCCTGGTCCCAGTGAAATAGAGAAAAAACAGCCTTTAGGATGAAGTCTATTGCTCTTTGAAAATATAAATGTACGCCCTGCAATTCCAGTGACTATTCTGATGCTGGAAAGTGCAACCCAAACTCTCTCCAGAAAGACATTTCCCAGCTGCTAAGAATACAGCCAACAGATGGCTTTTAGCTGCCATCTTTCTTTGAAAATGTATCTGCTGAGAAGAGTCACTTCACATGAACATGGTCACCAGCAGGGGTTAAAGGCCACTGCCCCCTCTAACTAGGTTGCTACACCAGCTCTGATGGGATATCCCTGCTTCCTAAGCCTCTGGGTTCAGTTGAGGCCTTCCCCGTGCACATGGCATCATGGCTCAACTGCCCCCCATACTCCCTAGTCCTACTGCCTCCCCTCCCACCAGAGGGACACTTTATTTCTGGGTGTTAGAATGCCTATGTGTTAGAACCTATGAAAAAAAAAATCTCCCACCACTAATCAAATCAACATTACTTCAGTGCAGTAAGGGAGCATGACACAGAAGCCGCAGATCAACGACAGTTCTCATTCTACCACCAGTTTCTGATGCACTTTAACGTCTTTCTAACTTTTTTCCTATTGCCTACATTCTGTTCACAGTGATTATGAACAAAATTGAGACAATCGATAAGTGTTTGAACCCCATCAGAAGAAGACAGAATTGTTAATAGGTAAGATCATGACCCACAGTGTCCAAAATGAAAATAAAAGGGGTTTGTCTGTATACCTGAATTCTGTTTACTTACTACATCAACATCGGGTTATATTAATGTTCCTGGCATATCAAGTGTTCCAAATGTAATAAACTTATAATGATTAATTACGGAAACTGGAACATCTCAAGGAGAGAAGTAATTTAGCCAATGATTTGTTGGCCTAAGCTCTACTTCCTTCTATCCATGACCAGTCAAATATTGGGTTTATTCTATAGTGGGAAAGGTAGTTGTCAGACAACTAATGACACTACTCAGACATCTTAATCATATTTTAATATGGGCCGATATGCTCCTACAGTCCCCATGTTATATAAAACTCCATTTGTGTAAGGCCAATCATTTTCCTTCCCTGTATGGTTTTGTTCTAACTTTTCACAGGTGTCATTTACCTTGAGCAAGCTAGTTAAGCAATCATTCAAACCTTGTCAGGATTTATGTAACTCAGCCACTTCCCTGTGTGTGTGCCAACTCCAGAGCATTTTCTTCCAAACGTTTAGGCTTTGTCTTTCTACTACATTCCTCCTAAAATGTATATTGTATTTATGAACCACCATTTAAAGGTAACAGTAGTTTTTTAAGAATGTAAAAAGTCAATTTGATGGAAGCACAATGAGCTATAAAGAGACCCAGCAAATCCTTTCTCATTAATAACTGGTAAATAGGAAAATATTTCCACCATTTTCTCAGATGTCCTTCTTTGACCCACAATGAATTAGTAGGGAAATATTACTATCCTCTAATATTTTTCTTACATATTTTCTAGACATACGAATAATTTTGGTGTATTTTATATAAAGAAAAGGTAGCTGATAATATCATCAATATGCAAAACCTGTAAAAGAAGTTCCTGGTAGCTTTTGAAATTGTACCCTTCCCAGACTCCAAATGAAAATTACCCGTTGATGGCTTAGGTGGACACAGAGAAGGCCAAAAAGCTATCTGCAAACAGGTAATTTTCTTACAGCGTTCCTGTTATACCAAAAGGACTTCCTTCTCTACCAGTTTTTCAAACTTCTGAGTCATAAAACACTACCTTTAGTGACTGTGTCTTTCTGAAAGCTTGCTGAAAAACAGCAGAGGTATCCAAGCCAACTATCTGTGTTCAAATCCTGGCTCTGGCACCTATTAGCTGTGTGACCTTGGGAAATCAACTTAAGCAGAGATGTGCCTTAAACTGTAAAATGGAGATAACAGCAGCAGAGGGTTGTACTATTTTTTTCCTCACCTGACAATAAATAATTTAATTTTTGGTTCAGTTTTATGATGACAATTTTTTTGACAAATAATTTTTTTAATGCGTACTTCCTTTTCTTTCTTTTTTTTAAAGACAAAGCTAACCCACAAACAGGTACAACCAAGACATTTTATCTCACACACTCCCATCGGAATCTCCTCCAATTTGCTGACCACTGACCAGGCCAGTGTGGAAGAAGGGGGGAGACTTTAAGTAGCACTGTGGTAGGGTCTGGGGGCATCAATATTGGGGACAGTCTCTCATAGCTGTCTCCAATCACACTTGGGAGCAGAGGGGTTGGAGACCCTAGGACTGCAGGTTAACACAGTGAGAATGTGTCCCCCTTTTCAAGAGAGGAGGGAACTATACACTCCTCCCGCTAACAAAGGCAAGATGAAACTTAGCCTAGATGGCTGGGTTCTGGGTCTGCCTGTTTCGGGGGCGGGGGGCACCCTTACATAGCCACATCCCTGAGCAGGGTTGTAGTAATCATTAAATGAGTGACAAGCATAAAGCACTTACAATAGTTTTGGCACAGTAAGCACTGTGTAATACTGATTAACCACCATTATTATGATTATTCTTACTAGAGACTATTCTTCAGGGATATTAGGGTAATGTTAAGGGCAAAAAATTTCTATAGCTTCTGCAACACTGTTTTGACTTTGGGGATGTAATATAATTAGTATGACCCCGAATCACAGTACAGATTAATTAATCACAGTACACATTCCTAGCTTGAGGCTTAGCATAATTGAAAAAAAAGGTTGTATAGCACTTAAAGCAATCAACCTAATACATTCCATTTATTTTAAGAAATCTTTTAAAAATTTACTAAATACAGGAAATGCTCGACTTCACGGATTATTTATGAAAATGGCACAGGTAAGATAAAGGTTGCTCAGTGTTGGCCAGAGCGAGGCAACAAGTTCCTGGACTTTGTTAGCAAGAATGTAAAACAGGAGCTCTGAATTCGAATTAAAAGCAAAATGCCTTATCTAATCGAAGTAGCAATTATATTTTCAGGGACACCAAAGTAAATCAACCAAGTCTACAAATAAGCAGGAAAGCTAGTAGGAAGAATATCTGACATATTAATGAAATTTAGGTGTAAGACAGATGAAACCTTGGAGGTACCCTAACGGACCCAATGTCTAGGTTTGCCTCGTTATTCCCACAATATCTTAGCCTTAAAAAGAACCCGTAGCACGAAAATAAAAGCATACACAAACCATTAAGATGCCGACACTCAAGAACCCAGGTCCGAAAGAGGCAATCAGCTCCAATTATAATTTCATTTTTTAACAAAAATCCCTTGAAACGCCTCCAATCTGTGCAAAGGGCTGTTGTCAGGGGATCTGCCTGAGGTCCTGGCACTGACCCGCGAGAAAGAAACTTACTTATGGTGACCAGCCTGGACAAAGCTAGTGGAGACAGAGCACAAAAACGCGTTCTAGCGCACGGGTCCCTTGCAGCGCCCAGTACTGCGCTCCTGGCTGTCAACAGGGAGCGCAGGCCGCAGGGCAAAACGTGCCTCTGCTACTGAGCATGCGGGTCACTATGCGCAGGCGCAGAACGTCTACTTCCACGGCCCTGCAGACTCCTGATCCGCTCCAAAAAGTCATTCTCCGTGTTTTCACCAAGCCCTATGGAGCCCTGCAGTTCGCCCCCAACCACATCCTCCCACACCCCGCCCCAGCAAAGTGAAAGGTGTGTCTGTTTCAGAACTTTCTCTCCCTTTCCAGGTATTTTCCAGTCCGCGCCATACTTAAAGCACCCGTGGGGTTCTTTGGGCAAGTGCTTAATCTTAAACCCTTGGGGTTCAAGGGGTTCTATGAACAGCCTCCAGAAGGTCCACGCCGCCACACCCCCCAACCACAAAATAAATTTAGAACTGTGTTTATTACTATTATTAATGTTTAAAGCATGCATCAGAATCTTTAATGGATCTGTAACCCTTTGCATTTCCCTGTCCACAAGCCCCAGGGGTTCCCTCTTTTCCTGGCCTGGCGTACCTGATAATTATTTTTTCTTTTTGAGGAAGGAAGGAAAACCTACTCATGACTTGTGTTGCACCGTTCAAAGTAAAAGTAAACAAGCAACACCCAAAATGGTTAGTCATTTAGGCATTCACCATATTTAGGTGGCACACCTTTTGTGCTTGCTTGTGATTTTTTGTGTGAGAGGAGCACAGATGCTATGAGAACAGCGGAGTGAATAGGTAATGATTTTTTAAAAATATCAAAAAGCAGGGCACTATGATTAGAATATAACACAAAAAGATTGCAGTTAATAGGATACAGCAGTTGTAACAAATGTAAATCGCCTCTGCCTACACTTAACCACAAACTCTACAATTGATTAGATAACCAAATTCAGTGTATCAGATATTCAGGGCCAAAAAAAAAAATGTCAAAGGAAACAGTAATTCTGGATTGTTAAAGGTACCCTTTATAATGGTAAAGATACCACTTTATTTAATACCACTTTATGATACCACTTTATTTTTTTTTTATCTAAAAGGGCATGTTTATTATGAAAGGGAGAGAAGAATAAAGGACACTTGCAACTTGCATAGACACAAGGTAGCAGAAAGGGCTGCCCCCTAAAGAGATAGGTTTGTTAAAAGAGAGGGCTGCATAGTCACAGGCAGACAGCCTTGGGAGGAGCTGCCCCTGCTGCTTTGCAAAAGGAGGTCAGTGAAGAGAAGCACTAGCAGGGTCACAGGTTACAAGTGGGCAGAAGGGCTGCTTTAAGATACCACTTTAAATGTGTAATACATCACTCCATTCTCCTTGTTTTTTGTTTCGTTGTTGTTAATGCAAGCAATCCATTCTGTGTGAGCCTCTTCTTAGAAGCGTGGGTCCTCAGCCTGGAGTTGCTTTATCTCTTCTGATAAAGCAGAGCCATAATGCACCCTCCAGTTTTGCAGTTTAGACACCTAGGAAAACTGAAACCCTGGTCTCAAACATTTGTGATTTTTCTCCCACTGCTTTACACATTACATAATTCAAAAGCATTTTGTTTCTGTTTTTTAAACAGTTACTTTTACTGAGCCCTTGCAACAGTCAGTTTAGCATTCATACAAGCGTTTGCATTGGCTTTGGGAAGAGTAAAAGTTAGTGAGCAATTGTTTGTCCTCCTCGTGTGTAACTCCCAGACATTTGTAATTAGAAACAATCATTTCTGTTAAAGAACAAACAAAAAACAAAACTCACCAGAGAGCAATAGCAACAAATGGCTGATGTTATATGGAAATCTCGTTTGAGAAGACTTCTACCTACACGATCCCGTTTGGTTTTGATAATAACTCAGTGAGTTAAGTCAGGCCACTTGTGATAAAAAAAAAAAAGTAACAAAATTTACCAGCTTAATCATGTGCTGATTGTTAAAAAATTTATAATTATACAGAGTAACATTCACAGTTGGGACTGTTAACTCCTCCCCTAGCAGTGCCTTTAGCAAAGGGCATTGGAAACATCTGAGCTACCTAGAAATCATTTGGGGGTCGTTAAGACGCAGTTCAAGAACATAGAATCTTCCAGGGCGAAAATATCCACAACTATCAGTTAACATAGACCAGCCGGTGTCTCCCTGAGCTTGCAGGAAGGCGCTCCTTAGCTTGCAAGAGAAGACTCCAGCCTGCACATTCAGGCCCTATGCCTCCTTATACATATAAACATCCTCTCAAAGGGTGCCGGGCTCGCGTGCTCCCGGCGGTGGCTCCACCTGAATTTAAATTTGCAGAAATTCCTGTATTTCACTCTTTGAACTTTCTCAGCTACTAGCAAACCTACCATTTCAGGTCAATAACAAATTTGGGTTCTTGTCCGGGATCTCGTTCACTGGATGGGGAACCGCCGCTCTGTTCCAACAGCTGCCCGAGCACGTGGGTCTCTGAGGATGGGGGTGGGGGGGATGGGGAGGGCTGCGGTCCGCGCCTCTGGGCGCCCCTGGCTCCCCCAGTTTCTGCAAACGCGCCTACTGAACACCGGCTGAGAGAGCTGCCTGCTTGCCCCGACAGGTCAGTGACCTGGGGCGCCAACCTCCTCTCCGGACGCTGGTGTGAGCGCTGCAGTCCGCTTGCGACCGTGACCCAGTGCGTCTGTGTTGTGGGTTCTTCCGCCAGAGCGGGCTCTGAGAGGGCAGTTTCGGGGAGTGTCCGGGCTTTGTCCTGTCGGTTGGGCACTCTTTCCTCGCCTTCAGCCCCCTCAGGGTGAGGCCTCGTAAGGGAGGTGCTAGTGGAAGGTTCCCTCGCATTAGGGATTGTGAGCCGTTCGGACCAGAATAAACCAAACGGAGCAGAAATTGCCCCACCTCTCCAACTATTCAATGAGGGGGCCTAACGGGGCTGTAGGGACTTGGAACAAATGGTTGACTTACAGTATTGGTATGAATTTGAACGCGCGATGGCGCTGCCGCCCTCCCAGCGGGCCACTCAACAGGTGCGGTGAAGCCCTCAGCAAGCGCTCCAGGTTGACAGGTGCGGGGTGTGTAACATACGTAGTACGACGAGAAAATGCGTGAAATGCTATTTGTACTTTTAACCACACGTGGAAGTGATCGTGCCTTGGAGATACTGGGTTAAAAATGTTTTTTTTAAAGGCGTCGAGATTGAAATTTGAGCCCCAAGAAACAGGCCACACCTTTCCCCAGGCCCCGCCCCCGAGGCTGGGCCAGCCCCGGGTAGGCCCCGCCCCTCGCGACTATAGCCACGACCCGGAGGTGGATCCGTCCTCGGCTCCTCCGGGAAGCGCGTGCTCCCCGCCCCTTCCGTGACCCATGAGCCTGCGCAGTCTGGAGCTCCTCGCGGAGTTCCCTGGGGTCCCCACTGTTCAGAGCCCAGGCGGATCCGAGGACACGGGGTGGCTGGGGTCAGATCGCCATGCGTTGGGGGCTGCGCCCTCGTGGATCGGGGCCGGCGGCCCTGGCGGCGGCCCAGACTTTGTGGGCGCTGCCCCGCCTTCCCTGCCGCCCGGGGTGGAGAGGGACGCCGGGAAGGCTCCTGTTGCGGACCGTCACCGGGGCCAGTAACCAGCCGCAGAACTCGAGCAGCGGCCAGTATCGTGACACGGTGCTGCTGCCGCAGACCAGCTTCCCCATGAAGCTGCTGGGCCGCCAGCAGCCGGACTTGGAGCTGGATATCCAGCAGGTGCGGCCCCGCCGCGGGGAGGGGGCCTCGAGGGGCGTGGTCTTGGGCGTGGGGCTGGCCGGTGGGTGCCCGGCCCCTCTTGGTAGGAGGGGGCTGGTAGCGGGAGGGGCTTCGTGATCTGATCGGTGGAAATCTGATTTAGCAAGGTTTTATTGGCTGGAAACTTAAGTGAAGAAACCTGGGTAAGACCGTCAGTGGCTGCAGGTCCTGGGGCGGAATGTTAAGTGGGAAATGTAGATAGTAACACGTGCTGAATGTTAACAGCTTGGGCGAAGCAGCACCTTCGGGTTTCAAAACTCTGCCGGTGGTTTGTAGAAAAACAAATCAACACACATAAATAATAAGATGCAGCTCATTTTTGTGGGATCAGTAGGTTCCTAGTTGGCGTTTTGATCTGTTTGAAGGATAAACAAGGGCTACTTGCTTTCTTCCTATCAGACGACATTTTAGAGGCTGAAATTCACTTAAGTTCTAATTCTAGATTCTTTAAAATACCTGGTATTTGGGGTATATTGGTTAAGTAAGCAAACTTACCCTAAATATTCTTACAGCAGAATTTCTAGGCTCATAAACTTCTTGAGGCCATCTGTTTTCCCAAAGTGTTTTATTCATATCTTTGTGCTAGCAACTGTGATGGTTTCCAGTGCTTTAGTTTTCCCACTAACCCTGTCAGTTGGCTAGTTCTAACTTTTTTCCAAAATTGGAAACGGACTTACTGGTAGTGACTTGTCCCAAGGTCACACAGCAGGTGACTTGAGGGGAGTGGGACTTGTATCAGTGGTGCTGCAGATTTCCTGAGCAGCTAGAATACAACAGAGTGTGTGGGATCTGCAGGCCCTTCATGGTGGATGGACTGAGTAGAGGGTGGGGAGTGCTAAGAGACTGCCCAAGAACTTAGGACTGAACCGTTTTTGGGGTTCTGTATACTCTATAAAGAGCATAGACTAATCTGAAATCTGTGGGGAAACTCTTGGAAGGTTTAAAGGGAAGAGTGATCAAAAACACATTTAGAGACCCTCTCTATTTGTGTTTAAGAGTTGAGTAGTGGGATGAGAGAAGAAATCAAGTGGGGGCTGTTACTTATAGTAAGATTTGGGAGTGTGTATTTATATGATGTTCAGACATTGTTCTTTTCAAACAGAAATGTGGATTTTCAGAACTTTATTCGTGGCAAAGAGAAAGAAAAGTAAAGACAGAATTTTGTCTTCATGATGGACCTCCTTATGCCAATGGTGACCCTCATGTTGGGCATGCTTTAAATAAGGTAATTGTAACTTAGATAGTAATACTTGTAATACTTGTGATGATTGTGATTTAGATAGAAAAACTTTATTTCTTTATACTTCACAGAAGAATGTATTTTGATTTTGACAACTAGGTAGATTTGTATTGACTCATAAAACTAAAATTGTACTAGAAGCAGTAAAACAGTTTTAGTACCATGTGAAAAATAACAGTACCAATACCTGTTTTGAACCTATTGTTTTACATTAATAAGCATTATTTCAGTAAATAGTGAGCACCTATCATGTGCTGGGCATCATCAGAGATACTGGGGATAGCAGGGAATAAAATAAAGGTAAGTCCTGTTTTATGGTACTTATGTCATCAGATCTAATTAACAAGAAAAAATATGTCTGTAGACTGAATATGCCCTCTCAAATCCATATGTTGAAGTGAATCTGCAGTGTGATGTTATTTAGAGGTGGGGCTTGGGCCAGAGCCCTAACCAGTGGGATCAGTGCCCTTTTTAAGAGATGCTAGGGAGCTCCCTTGCCCCCCTGTGCAGGAGAAGTTCAATGAGAATATAATCTGTGAACCAGAAAATGGCCCTTAGCTGATAGGAATTTTGGACTCTCCAGCCTTTGGAGCTGTGAGAAGAAAAATATCTGTCTAAGCCACCCAATTCATGCCACATGTAAGTGGCTAAATGAAGCAGCCTCTATAGACTCCAGCATCAGTGATTAGTGCTACAGAGTAAAATAAAAACAGGGTGGAGCAGTAGGGAGGGTTATTTGCGCAAACTGCAATTTTATTGAATTGTTGAGGATGCCCCCTCACTGAAAAGGCAATGCTTGGTTAAAATCCTTAAGGGAAGCAAAAGGGAATGGGCTGTAGAGGTTAGGGGATTACGAATAGCCAACACTCAAAGACTTTGAGGCGAGTTTTTCCTGTTGAGTTTGTAGAATGGAGAGTGTTAGATGAAGCTAGAGAGGTAGCAAGGCAGATCTTGTGACATTGGAAGCACCTACATTTTATTCTGAGTGGCAGGCAGCTATTGGGGGGTTTTGGGTGGAGGAGTTTATGATCCTATTTAATAGGGGACTTTAGCTGTAGTAGACTATAGTGGGAGAGGGAGTTGGGAAATGGGAAGACCAATCAGGGGACTCGTGCAGTAATTCCGAAGAAGGATGATTGATTGATTGATTGATTGATTGATTTTTTAAAGATTTATTTATTTATGCATACAAGCTGGGGTACAGACCAGAGTTGTGGGGTGGTGAGAGGGTTCACCAGGGACAGAGTGGGGAGCAGAACAGGCAGATGGACGGATACACCGCTGAGGGGTGCAGCTGGTGAGGCAGAAGAGGTCTGCCGCGCCATGTGGGAATCTCCCCCGGCTGGTCATCGAACTCGCTTTGCCGCTGCTGACAGCTCCACAGCACAGCGCTTAACCTCTGCGCCACCAGGGAGGCTGGATGATTTTGACCACGTTAGAAGTCATAAAAGTTTTGGTATGAGAAACAGATTCTAGGTTTAGTTTGATTCTAGATTCTAGGTAAAGCTGCCAGGATTTGCTGGTGGATTGGAGGTCAGATGTAAGAGAAAAAGAGCCACGGGTCCTGGTGAGGATTTTTGTCTTGAAAGCTTGAAAGGATAGAGTAGCTGTTACTGGGATGGACAACAGTGGGGGAGGAAGATTGGGAGTTCAGAACTGGACATGCCACCTTCAAATTGACATTCAGGTGGAGATACCAAGTAGACTGTTAGTGGGAGACATATAGACTGGATATAGAAATTGATCCATGTTTATTTTTTTGTTTTTGAGGGGTGGCTGCTGAATTGGTTTTAAATAGTACATGAATTGAGCAAGAAATTTGGATGCACTTGACTGTGCTGGGTGTCATACAGGCTTTCTGCTCTCTGCCTCAAGGTCAGAATGCTTGCTTAAAGAGAGCACTGGGGTGATGCTACTGGAACCGTCTTCTTCAAAGAACCGGTTCTTTTATTACAGGCTATTATTTATCAACTCTTGACTGATTCATATTTCTACTAAGTTAATTAAGTTGTTTTATTTTAGAATTTCTCCTTGAGTTTTTCAAAGTTCATTTTGCTTCCCTCCCTGCCCCCAAAATACCCAAGAGACTTTTTTTTTTGGCCAAATAGAGCCGTTACTTCATGTGTTTTGCAAAAGCAAAGGTTTTGCTGTATGATGCCAGTGTTTTTTAAGTCTAGAAAATTCCAGCATAAAATCAGAATTTCTGCACTTTTACTTGCTGGTGTGCTTGCATGAGCCTTGGAGGACTCAGGTGCCCCTTTCCTAGACATGATGGGGTATGATTTTTCCTGTGTTCTTGTCTTGTGGGTATTTTTCACTACTTACAGTAGGTATATTTGGGCCCCGTGATAAGTTAAACCTTGTTTTTCTATTTAACATTGGGTCAGGGATGTAGTTGATCCCTTCAAGATAGAATAAGATCCTGGTCCTGGCTTATACTTTCAAAATTAGGCTAATGTATAAATCTTCCTATGATGTCAATTTTATTTATAATTCGGAAGGACAAAGATTTTTAATCAGTAACACGAAACTTTTTCATATTAAAACTCGCTGTACCACACGGTCTGCTATAAATACTACAGACAGAATGACTTTAAGAAAGGCATTTATTTCTCACAGTTCTGAAATCTGGGAAGTCCAAGATCAAGGTTCTCGCTTGGTTCTGAGAGCTGTCTCCTCTCACTGTGTCCTCATGTGTTGGAGAGGGTAAGAGGAACGGGAGAGTAGGCCCTGCTTCCACAGGCTCTGTTACCATCATTAGGGCCCCACTTGCATGACCTCATCTAACCCTAATTACCCCCCAAGTTCACATCTCCAATTACCGTCACTCTATGTAGGGCTTCAGCATATGAATGGAGGTGAGTTGGGGAGGGGGCAAAAGGGTGAATATTCAGCTGGTAACACACATGAAATGGAGTACAAGATGAAATGGAATAGAAACCGTCCACTGAATTTGAAAAGGAATAGAAGGAATTTTCAAGTTTAATCTTGCTTTACCTCCCCTCTTACCTTTCCCCATCTAGCTCAGCTGCGTGACTGCTGATAGCAGATCGGGATCCAGTTTCATTTTTTTGAATGTAAATACATAGTTTTCCCCAGCACCATTTATTGAGGAGACTGTCCTTTCCCATTGAGTAGCCGTGTCTTTCTTGACCGTATTTTAGTTGATCATGTATATAATCAGGGTTTATTTCTGGATTTTTGAAAAAAGATTTTATTTATTTATGCATGCAAGAACTGGGTTCTAGGCCAGAGGTGCAGAGGGGGAAAGGATTCACCAGAGACAGAGTGGGCGCAGAATAGGCAGATCTACTGAAATACACTGCTGAGGGGAACAGTGGGCAAGACTGGAGAGGTCTGCTGTGCCATGTGGTTTAGCTTCCTGCCTGGGGATTGAACTCAGGCCGCAGCTGTAATAGCATGATAGCGCTGAGACTTTACCCCTGTGCCACCAGGGAGGCCCTATTTCTGGACTCTTGATTCTGTTCCATTGTCTACATTTCTTTTTTTTTTTTTTAATATATATATATTCATTATTATTTATGTCTTTTACATTTTGTATTCCCCTTGGGTAGCCCACCACCAATTCACCCGTGATCCATCTCCATGGTCCCTTGTGTTCTTTTCTATTCCATTTTGTGCGCTTTTCCTTCCCTCCCTCCCCCCCCCCCCCCCCCCCCAGCTGATTGTCTCTCTCCTATTTGATTTCCTTATAGTCCTGTTATAAGTGAAACCATTTGATATTTTTCTTTTTCTTTCTGGCTTATTTCACTGAGTATGATCCCCTCTAATTCCATCCATTGGCTACGTTTCTAATTTTTATGCTAGTGCCATACTTTTTTGGTTCCTGTATCCTTATAATAGTTTGAAGCAAGGTCGTGTGATGCCTCTGGCTTTTTTCTCTCATTTCTGCTATTCAGGGTCTTTTGTGGTTCAGTGAATGCATTTATTTTCTGTCTTCCTCATGTCCTTGTTACTGCCATATATGACTTTCCTAGAACAATTCTTGGCACATAGCAGACTTGCATTTTTGTTAGACAAAGGAATGTATGAGACCTATGTTAGAAAAATAAAGAGACTAAAGGAGACATGAGGGTTATCACAAGCGAAAGAGATGAATGTCTCTTAAAATCTTAGAGACACTTGTGGGGAGGAGAGTAAGGTCATATCAAAGAATTAGTGAAATATTCCTAGTGCATCCTTGCTGTTCCTTTTCCTAGAGGCTTCAGATACACCTTTCCTTACGAAGGGACACTAGGTTACTAGCGCAAATCACTTCATTCTGTAAATATAACGGATGGCAGTTTAGTGGAAATAGAAATTACAAATGTGAGTCATGTAAGTAAAATTTTGTAGTAGCCACATTAAAAAATGGTGAGAATAGGTGAGATTAATTTTATATTTAAGCCAACATATCTGAACTATCACTTAATGTAAATTGTGAAATCACATTGATCTTTGTATTGAAAGTCTTTGTATTGGTCAAAGTATTGGAATCCGGTGCATCTCAATTCAGCCTGGCCCAGGTTTCAGTTGCTAAGCAGCCACTGGTGGCTGTCAAAACAAGACTTCCAGTGCGTGTGCAGATGTGTGCATGCACCTATTCCACATTTTCAGAATAGAGAGGCCATTCTAAATTACTGATTTCAAGGGATATACCCTAAATGACCAAAATAGTTTTGAATACATATAGGTGGGAGGGAGGTTGTTTGTTTATTTATTTGAATGATACACCTAATGTAAGTGCACACATCCGATGGGGTGTTTGTGTCACAGGATTACCACCCAGATCACAAGGCTCCCCCTTGTTCTTTGGTAAAAACTTTGGT
This sequence comes from Scalopus aquaticus, assembly GCA_004024925.1. NCBI lineage: Eukaryota > Metazoa > Chordata > Mammalia > Eulipotyphla > Talpidae > Scalopus > Scalopus aquaticus. The sequence goes on from PVIJ01008355.1 coordinate 67,344, forward strand.
CTTCAGAGAAGGGTGGCAGGAACCTCTTATACCTTTTCTACTTTGATAGATGTGGTAAAGATGAAATTATTTTTCTGGGTTACTGCACTGTTTCCTTTTGGGAAGAAGGAAACTAAACTGGGAGTCTAATCTCTGCTTTGCCATCATTCCCCCATTTTTTAATGGCAGTATATTTTTTAGAAGGCTCTGCTGCTTTCTGGTACCTAAAGTGAGCTAAGAGGCAAATATGGAACAAAGTGTTGACCATAACATTCCAAACTCTGCATTTTAAATTCTGCACGGACACTATAGCATATCTTAGCAAAATGTAAGTAATTATTGGGTTATTCACAGTAACCTTTTTCATAAAAGTAAAACAAATTTGTGATTGGCTTATTTGTACTCTGGTTTTTGGAAGGTTATTTCTTAAAAGGATGGTATGGTATGGGCTGCTTATTTGCTTATTCCAGTTTGACTCACAAATTAATTTTGGCCATATGTTTTTCACTTTAAAAAAATCTTTTCTCCTTTGACTTCTTTTGGGGAGGGGGGCTTAATGGCATTTACAAAATTCAGCTATGTTTGTTACTCCTGTGTTTTTGTAGAACTTGAGTTAAATTTAATAGGTCATTTTATATAAATCAATTTAAAGTTGGACTTCGTGTTTTAAAATGATTTTCAGACAACAAATGGAAGGCCACATTTTATATACAAGTGATGATGATCATTTCTGTCTTTGCAGATTTTGAAAGATGTGGCCAATCGATACCATATGATGAGAGGTTCCAAAGTACATTTTGTGCCGGGCTGGGATTGCCACGGCCTACCCATTGAAGTAAAAGTCTTAGCAGAGCTTGGTGGAAAAGCCCAGGGTCTTTCAGCTGTGGAAATTAGAGAGAAAGGTAATAATATCTCTGTTTTAAAGTGGAATTTACAAACACTGGTTCCTTGCAAAAGCCAGAACTTTCTCAGTGTCCTGTGGTTTGTCTTTTTGGTTTCAGTAAGATCTGTTGGAAACCATTTTATGTCACAGAAAATTCAGGTTTTGTTTAATTGACTTGTGCAAATTTAGAGATTGAAGGAAAGATTTGTAAGCATTTCCAAGTACATTTTTCACTTACCTTTAGTCTTGTTTTGTGAAATTATTACTTTGGTTAATGTTTTTATTTATAGGCTATGGCTTGTTGACCTATGTCAGGTGCTAGCCCAAAAGTAAATTATAAAGTACATATATTTTATTTATTTATTTATTTATTTTTAAATACGTATATTTTAAATTAATCTCATTGAAATCTTTCCTTCAGAGGATTGGATCAAAGAGCAATCCTGTTTTCATGTTTAATTCTATAGTTGGATATGATTCCTCATGAAACATATTGGCTTAGACTGGACATACTAATTTTTTTCTGTGTTTACTAGTTCATAATTGTAATTTCATTGAAGAAAGAATGAGGAATAATTATTTCTGTTTATTTTTTCTGAATATAAGGTCATAGTATAAAGGCTGGAAAATATAGAAGATGGTAACAAAATTTTACTTTCTGAAATTCTAGTTAACTTAGGATTTGTAGATATTTTCTTGAACACATTCCAACTTACAAAATAATTTTCCTATTAAAAATCTTAAAGTCTAAACTGTGTATCGTGACTGCATTTAGAGAAATAAATGCTATGCCATGTTTAAGAATTTGAATTTATTCATTTTTGAAAACTTTACTTTTTTTAGCTAGATCATTTGCTGAAGCAGCGATTGAGAAACAGAAATCCGCATTTATTCGTTGGGGAATAATGGCAGATTGGGATAATTGCTACTATACATTTGATAGAAAATATGAAGCTGCACAGTTGAGAATTTTCTACCAAATGTATGATAAGGTACTGTCATTTTTTTCTCATTTCAGTGGTGTATTAAAAAATTAAATAGTATATTAGAAAATTCCAATTTCATATTTTACTTTTGTCTTTTATAGGGCTTGATTTATCGATCTTACAAACCTGTGTTTTGGTCTCCCTCATCAAGGTATTTATGTGTTTTTGGTAGCTACAGGGGGATCTCTTGGGAGGCTTTCTAAATATTTATGTTTACTCTTTTCAAACCCTAGGACTGCATTAGCTGAAGCAGAACTTGAATATAACCCTGAGCATGTCAGTCGCTCAATATATGTAAAATTCCCCCTCTTGAAACCTTCCCCTAAGTTGGCATCTCTTACAGGTAAGCTGTTTTTGTCACTTGAGTTTATTAAAGTTAGAGGACTTTAGCATTTTCTGACATACTTGAACTTGTATTTTCCCAGATGGCTCATCTCCTGTTAGTATTTTAGTCTGGACCACCCAGCCTTGGACGATTCCAGCCAATGAGGCAGTTTGCTATATGCCAGATGCAGAGTAGGTATATGGTGGCACTCTTTGTTTTAATTACAGAGAGGACTCACTCCATCATTTTCATTTTGAATTTATTTCATCTTCATTGTCCTCTTAAAATTTGGTAAATTATTACTTAGTTAATGAGCTTCAGGGGACTCTATATAACACCTAAATTCCAGCTTTTATTGAAAAAACTGTGGGGATGAAAATTGAACTTTTTTGACGTTAGCTTTTCTAAAATGATGTAAACATTAAAAATATTATTGGCAGCTCTCCTCCCTGCCCACCTGTGACTATGCAGGTGCCCTCTTTCTCCTTTTCCTAATAAACTGTTCTTTTTAAATGTTAAAGAAATAAAAGTTATTCCATGTCTTTTTTCATTAATTTTTTTCTTAAATTTTAATTTGAGTTATGCTGTCGTGAAATGTTTGAAATCTGGAGCCCTCTACATACTAGCTGCGGATAAAGTGACACCTGTTGCTTCTGCTCTGGAAACAACATTTGAAGTTATTTCCACATTTTCAGGTGAGAATTTATAGCGATTCTGACCATTACAATCATCAGTTGATTTGAATGTAGTGCTTTGTTGAACGTTGCTCATTGGGGATCAAAACATACGTGGCCTTTCTCTTTTCTAGAATGCATTTTGTGTTGAGTACAGTGAAGGGGATTTAAACATCTCAGGAGTGTAGAAAAATAAGAACGCAGACAAAGACAAAACAGATTTAAAAATATTTCTGGCAAGTACCCAATGTAAAATGTAGACTGTACAACTGTCCTTTGCAAAATTTTATTCAAAGTTAAGTCACCAGAAATGATCTTTGATTTAATCAAAGGAGCAGTGAAGGAAATATTTTTTGGTATGATTTTAATAAGTTCTGAGAAACATCTTGAAGACTGTTTCTATCAAAAGAAACTTGAGAGAACTGTAATTTGGGAATTCTAAAGTAGTAACTGGTTTTAAAGCAAAATTTTGGAAATCTAGGAGTACTTTAAATTGTCGTTGACCCTTAGAGATGATACAACTTTGTTTCTTAAAAAAAGAAATCACATGAATATAGATAACCAAAAATGGAGAGCAGCCCTCTAAATGGACTAGTTCAAATATGAGCCAATTGAAAGTTTAAACAGTCTTAACAAAAATAAGGTTTTTTTCTGTGAAGGGCAGGTATATTTTTGTTCTCTCTTGACTCTGCCCCTCCCACCTCTCAACACAGAAGGTGTTGGTGTTACAGAGGCTGGGTGGCATTCTCACAAGGTTTTTTTGAGAGTAAGGAGGTTAAATTTGAGATTGTTTTTCTAGAACATGTAATTATTTCCAATTGTTCCTGTGCAGAGAATACTGGGTTGCCATTTTGAGCCACCACATTACAGAGAAGTATAGATACTTCTCAGTCCTGGCAAAATGAACTGGTGACAGCTAGCTTCCTACTTAATAAAGCAATAGAAATGCAAGCAGCTAAAATGGAATTATATGGGGTAAGTTTTCTTTCCAGTGAATGTAATTTGTTTCTTATTAATCATTTAGAAAATTTTGTTGAGAAATTGGGAGAGTATTAAATGGTAGATACTTACTGTATGTGGCTCAAGAAAAATAGGTTAAATTTACTGAGGTTTCTCTAAACTTTTGGCTTCTATAACAAAAACTTATAAAAAGCACAGCATAGGATCAATGAGGACTGGTCTTATGAGTCTAAGGAATAGATGTCTCTCAAAATCAGCATTGGCAGTTTTCTTGAATACAACTGTGAATTTTCCAGAAAAGGATGTATCCTGAACTTTTCCCTAGGATTTCTTGGTAATAACATATCAAGTCAAATAGCAGGGAGAGCTTGCGATGTTTTTCAGGGAAGGAATTTTCAGTGTCATTGCCTAAAAGGGAATGTTGGTTTTCTCAAGTCTCACCTGTTGTTCTGATTTAGCCAAATGAAATCAGCAACTGGTGTATCTGAAGTGTCAAAGTTAAAATTTGTGGTGGAGTTCTGATGATATGAATAAGTTTTGTATTTTTTACTGCTCTATCTCTAGTAAAAAGGACTATAAAAGTGAAATTTCTCTATGGAAACAGATTAATATGAATAGTCACTTCAGGGTGGAAAGAGGAGGAATGATTTGTGGGGGAAGATCTGAGGAATAAGGACATTGAAGTTTCTTGCATTATTAAAGAGCAGACAGTGTAAACAGACTTGGTATATCTGAGCAGGTGGAGAGGTAGAGCCAGGTAATTCTTCTAGAGTCCAAAGATTTATTTTTAGAACACATGAAGAATAGTTTGTGGAACTCCAGGAGACATTGAGCTGGGAAACAATAATAGTATAGAAAAATTAACAGGTCATGGATATGATATGTTATTAAAGGAAGCTAGAGTTACATAGAACATTAGGATCAGACTTACCTGGGAAGTAGGATTGAACAATATGACCTCATGTGACCTCAGATTGCCTACATATTTCCTGATTGTGAATTGGGTATAGTATTTGCTGTTTTGTAGTGTTATTATGAAGTATTGAGTCCGGTCATTGTTAGATGTTATTATCTCTACCATTTTTAGGGTAACATTATGAAAAGCAATGAGTTCCCACAGAGATGGCATTAGAACCTTCTGGTCATTAACTTGTTGACCTAAGAATTTCTTTGTCCTTACATTCCAAAAAGTATATGACTGCGCATTAATTAGAAATTTCTTGGGCTCATTTGAGTTATCTGATACAAATTAATTGCTAATATTTTAAAGCATTTAGTATGTGGCAGGAATTGTGTTAAGTACCTCAAATACATTAACTTGGTATCCTCACAGCAAACCTCCAAGGTAGGAACCATAACTATTCACATTTTATAGGTTCTTGAAGGCCACAAAGCAAGTAAAAGGAGAAGCTTCCATTTGAGCCCTCTTGTTGCAGTTTTGCGCTTTTCACCTGGTGTTCTCTTTAACGGAGGTAGAATGGCCATGTAAAATGCTTGTGGTTTTCTCTCCCCACAGGTGTAGATTTGGAAAATGGTACTTGTGCTCATCCTTTAATTCCTGATAAAGCATCTCCTCTCTTACCTGCAAATCATGTGACCATGACAAAAGGAACGGGATTGGTTCACACAGCCCCAGCTCATGGTATGGAAGATTACAGTGTAGCTGCTCAGCACGGCTTGTCCACGGTATTAATCCTCCTCCTTTCCAATTACTGCTTTTGTTGAATGAAAATGATAAATATTAACGTCTTTACTTTTGGTTAGAAACAGTCATTTTTGTCAAGTTAATTAAATGGTGAAATAGTTAGGGTTTTTCCAATACGTCAAAGCCTCATTAATTCATGCTAATTGAGGAAGATTTCCTAGAATTGGCACAGAATCCATACAAAGTTGGAATTGAAAAATATATATCAAATGGGGGCAGTTTCTTTCTTTCAAATATTCAATAACATGAAGAAATTAATTTTACTCTGAAAAAGGGCTAGTGAACTTTATAATATTTGAAAGTAATTTTTTTAGCACTTCTCTCTCAAATCTATTTTACACGTATCAATTACTTAGCAAGTTTTTTCACTTACAGGGAAGTATCAAAATCATTATAATGTATGGAATTATAATGTATGGCAAAATCATTGCCATAGATCTGAAAATTAACAGCTACCAAGTAAAAGTTGTTTTTAGTATTTTTTTTATTAAACTTCAGGTATATGCTTTTAATAAGATTTTGCCTTCCGTGATTTAAATGTATAAATTCACAAATGCTTACTGAACTGAGTAAGTATTCAAATTTTCAATGTAGAGAAAGGCTGTACTGAGATGTTTTGTGTATATTATTTTGCCAGATACTCTCATAAGATAAAATGTCTTGATTCTTAATTCTTCAAAATCACACTTTGTTAGGATTGCTTAGTGGATGAAGATGGAGTTTTCACAGATGCTGCAGGTCCTAAACTTCAACACAAAGCTGTCCTTGAAGAGGGAACAGATGTGGGTGAGTGCTGGGTATGTTTTTGTCATGGGTGTTTTCTGAAAGGCAGCAGCAGTGACCTGTGCTGGCTCTTCTCTCAGCTTATACTTTCCTGGCTTAAAATAGAGTTTGAGACTTTTTGCCTCTTTTTGCTATGAAGTGGTTCCATTTGTTAAGCAAATTGGGGGATGTTTTAGTACGCAGAGCTAATAGTCAGCAGTAAGATGAGATCAGCCTTGAGACTACGTGCCAGCCACCTGTCCCCTGCTCCCTCTTCCTCCTCCAACGCTGTAAATCGCTGACTCTGCAGTGTGGCCTACATATTACTCTCTTCGGTGTCCTTGAAGTCTGGACTCATCTATCTGCCTAATTATGGACCTAGCAACCTATACCTTTTCTGCCCAGACTAAGGCTAATTAGACCTGGGGTGTTATTTTCCTGGAGCTGTAACAAATTACCTTCTGTTCAGTGGCTTAAAGCAACAGAATTTATTCTCTCACCGTTTTGGAGGCCGGAAGTCTGAAATGGAGGTGCTGGTAGCTGTGCCCCGTCTGCAAGCCTGTGGAGGACTCCAGCCGCGCCTCTTCTAGCTGCGGGAGGGTCCTGGAAGTTCTGGCACTCCTTGGTCTACAGCTGTTTCTTTCCAGGCTCTGACTCTGATGTCGCCTGAGCTGCTCTGTTCTTTTGTTTCTCTCAATAACCTCTCCGTTGATTATACAGACACCAGTTACTAAATTTAGGGCCCTCCTACCTCAGGGTGATAGCATCTTAACTTGATCATATTTGTATAGATCCTGTTTCCAAATAAGGTGGCATTCACAGATATTAGGGGTTGGGACTAGACCATATCTTTTTTGGAAAAAAATTTGAGCCCACTATTTTTACTTTCTTCTGGATTACGGAAAGCCATATTGAGATTCATACTATGAGTGATTATGACTCTGAATTTCAGATATATCCTGCCCCTCTTTCCTTTGAAGAGCCACAGTAATAGCATTTTTGGAGCCTGATTAAGTGTTTATGGCCTGCTTTGTATGCCAGGAAATTCAGATTATGCCTTTTGATGCCTGATGGCTACTTTTAACTGTCATCTGTTGGTGCAGATTTAGTGCTTCTGAAAATTTAGAGCATTACTAGAATTTCTGTTGTCTAACTTTGAAACTATGTCTACTTTAAGATTTAATGTTTTGGGGTTTTTTTTGGTGCCAATTTATTTATTTATTTTTTTATATAAATATATATTTTTATTGTTATCTATGTCTTTTACATTTTGTATTCCCCTTGGGTAGCCAACCACCAATTCACCCGTGATCCATCTTCATGGTCCCTTGTGTTCTTTTCTATTCCATTTTGTGCCCTTTTCCTTCCCTCCCTCC
>PVIJ01008356.1:0-21968 GCA_004024925.1 Scalopus aquaticus
AGGCAGGAGAGGTCTGCCGCACCATGTGGGATTGTCCCCGGCTGGGCGTCGAACTCGCATTGCTGCTGCTGACAGCTCCACTGCCCAGCACTTAACCGCTGCGCCACCAGGGAGGCCCAATAAATGAAAATTTTCTAGTCCTGGACAATGTTTTCCCAAGCTAATTTAATTAACAAGTCATTACCCTTAGTCTCTCCTTTCACAGAGCTTCCTTGCTATGTGAAGAATCTTACTTTGTTCTGTTGCTGGGATTCAACTGTTTCAATACTGAAAAAATCTAATTTAAAAATCTGTGGTAGTGAATATTTAAAAAGTGTCAGTTAAGTAAGGTTTTTCAAAGCATGTTACAGGACATAGAAACAATAAATGTAAATAACATTTGACTCTTCTGAAATTAAAATTTTTTCTTACTATGATCATATAAAAACATAGATAAGGATGCAGTACAAACTGGAAACACACAATTGCTAACCTAATGCAAAGAGCTTATGCAAATGAACGTAATAAAATTAGATCTCCAATAGAATGACAGATAATAAACAGAAACAAGAAATTCATAGGAGAAGAAAAACAAATGATTCCAAAATAATCAGTTTCACTAATAAAAGAAATGCCAATTAAATGAAATATACTTCACTGATCTTATTGCAAAAGTAAAACTATGGCTAATGCCAAGTGTTGCTGTGGAAAAGGCTTTGGGAAATTGACTCTATAACCACATGCATGTGGAAATATGACTTGTTATAAGCTTCCAGAAAGCAGATGGACAATATATTTAAAAATGTAAAATGAGAAAATTCTTTCATACAGCAAATCCACCTATATAAATTTTTGCCACCCAAATAAACCCCCCCAAACCAAAGACTATATCCACATTTATGTTTTTTGAATAATTGTCAGTAATAGCAGTAAGGGAAGAAAGTAAATTATGTAACATAAATGGAATATCATGTTGCATTAAAATTAATATAATTTATAATTTGATATAAAAAAGCTGTAATAGATATTGATAAATTAGAAGAATCAGGATATAGAATTACATGAGTAGTTTTATATGATTTAAAATTTTACAAGTAAATAGATATGTAGACAGCAAGTGTGTTTAACAAAATACTTAGTGGTTATCTATGGGTTGGAGGTAATTTTTCACTTACTAATTTGTTCTATACTATACTGCTGGATTTTTTTGCCACAGAGAATAAGTTAATTTTCTCCAAGATAAGAATCTACAGAGATTATACCAATGAAAATCAACCTAAAATTATTTACAAATACTAGGCCTTCTCAAAATTTGATTCCTGTTACCATAGGTACCAGCACTGCCATCTTTCTCATCATTCTTTGCAGTTAGGTATGGCCATGTGATGGAATTTGAGTGTAAGTGATACATATAACTTGTGGGGAAAGACTTTAAGAAGAGAGAATACCACCACCAAATAGCTTTCCCTATTACTCCAGCTTTCCAGCTAGGTATAGATGATGCAAATGGTGGAGCCACAGGAAAAAGGCTGCCTGGATCCATTATTAACCACCTGTAGGAGCCTATGAACAGAAATCTCCACCTTGAACTTTTTTTTTTTTTAAAGATTTATTTTTTATTTATACATACAAGCTGGGGCACAGGCCAGAGGCGTGGGGCGGCGAGAGGGTTCACCAGAGACAGAGTGGGGAGCAGAACAGGCAGATCAGAAATACACTGCTGAGGGGAGCAGCGGGCGAGGCAGGAGAAGTCTGCTGCACCATGTGGGATTCTCCCCGGCAGGGCGTCGAACTTGCGTCGCTGCTGCTGACAGCTCCACAGCGCAGCGCTTAACCGCTGCGCCACTGGGGAGGCCCCACCTTGGACTTTCATATGAGCAAGAAACAAATTTATATCGTGTTTGCGCTTCTATGTACTTTGGAGTACAGATGTTATAGTAATCTGACCCATACCAGTTAATATAGATCCATACAGATTTTCTTGAATGACATGAGATTGTGTTACTTTTTAACAGATTAAAATTAATTAAAAAAATCAGAAATGTTAAGTGCAAACTCTTCGCATCATCAATACATACTTTCTCCCATTTGTCACCATTTGTCATATAATTCTCAAACAGTTAGTAAGTGTTTAGTTATAAAAATACCAATAAAATGCTGGTCTCTGTGGAGAGTTGCTATTAGAGGTATGAGATGTTTTTCAGATGTGGGAATATGCTTTAGTAAAAAAGTAATTGAAAACTATGAAGTGCAATCAAATTTCTTATGCATTTTTTCAGCTGAATTTTAGAAAATTCTTTGCAAGACATTCTAAAAATATCCCATGAAAAATTAAATGTCATCTAACACAACTTTGTATACTTCAAGTCAGAGTAGCTGTGCATTTTTACTAATGAAAATATTAATTTTGAATTCCTGAAAATGCTTTGAGCTTCATGAGGTATGGAAAGCAGATGTATCGACTAAATTAGACCTTGCAGAGCGGAAAGCTGGCAACATTCTAGTTTTGCCATTCTGTTTTGTACAGGGTCCAGATATCATACTCTATTATATACATTATGTTCTTGACCTCGGGAAAGCTGGCATGTCTGTTTTCTGTTACTCAAAGGAACTAGTCCTGGGAAAAGAATAACTGGATTATTTTCAAAAGCAAATTGATCAGTAACTTAGAATTTTATGATGTTTGTTTCGGCACTTTTAATTTTTTTATTCGTACATATGTAATAAGACTGTTAAAAGAACATGTGGCTGTTGTGTTAATAAGTGACTTACAAGTGCAACTTAACAGACCGTGCTGCTGTTGACAAAGGCAGGCCCACACACACTGGTTACTTGGTGATTGTGGTTTTCCATAAGGGAAGAAAGGTCTCTGCTGGAATTACAAAGGAATTTTTTTTTGATGGTCTCCAAATTGATAGATAAAAATGTACAGTATTATTTACCAGCTATTTCCCTAGAATTTTACGGAATCCACATTATCATTACTAATTTTAATGAACTAGATACTTCAAAAGGTGCCATTAACATGTAACAGGTAGGATATTGGAAACTCTTTAAAATTGTTTTTGCATTAACATGTTATAACAAGATCTAGAATTACAGGAAAGAAATCATCAGAGACCCTTTCACTCCTGGCAGTGGGAAACATGTCTCCTTTGGCACATGTCACTTTATTGGGTTTTCATTTTCCTACAGTTCCCTAGTATAATTTAGTAGCTTTTGGGTTCATTTGGAAGCTTATGAAGTAATAATGTCGACTAAAGGTTAAAGTTACTCTCTCCTTGGCTCTCATTCCTTCATGAATGAGTTTCTTATATGACTATAATCCAGATTCAGAAATGGAAGCCAGAATAAATAAGAAAACCTTTGAGAAAGAAAGTAGGAAGGAAAAAATCCAAACTTGAATGAGAAATTTTATATATATATATATATATATATATATATATATATATATATATATATATATATATTTCGAGATAGATGGTAGAGAGAGATAGACAAGATAGACAGGCAGACAGATAGATAGATAGATTTACTTTTGGCTCTCCAGTTGACAGATGTCAATGTCAAACTACCAAAGGTTTTCCTTTTAACAGTAGCAATAGATATTATTATATAAGATTTTAAAACTATTTTTGTGCATGAATATCCTTGGTGAAATTCCTAAGAAAAATATTTTGTAAATGCATAACGCAAATAGTGTAACCAGTTTTCTATTGCTTCCATCGTAAATTACCACAAATGCAGTGACTTAAATAGCATCAATATATTATCTCACAGTTCTGAAGGTCAGAAGTCTGATAGAGGTCTCACTAAACCAAATTATGTTGTTGAAAGAGCTTCATTCCTTTTTAGAGCATCTAAGTTTTGTTTCCTTGTCTTTTCCATTTTCTAGAGGCCACCCACATTCCTTGGCTCATGGTTCCCTTTTTCCATCTTAAAAATTTGCAAGGCAGATCAAGTTCTTTCCATATCCCTCAATCTGACCACACTGGAACCCTCTGTTTTCACGAATACATGTAATTGCATTGAGTCCATTTGATTAAGTTAGGATAATCTCACACCTGAAGGTTCTTAACTTTAATCACATCTGCAAAATGATTTTTGCTATAAACTAACAGCCACAAATTCTGTATCATTATTCTCCCAAATTAGTATTATGGATAAAATAATTCTGTGGCAATCAGTGACAAAATGTATTCAAAAACCAAAATTGTCATATATTAATATATATTTGTCTTTATTAACACATTAATAACAATATCTAGAGGAAGTTTAACAATGTCAATAGATTCAAAATATTAATGAGCAGTAACAATTTCAGTATATCAGTAAGTACTGCAATGATTGCAATGAGGTATGAATATATCTAAATTTCACTAGTGACAGAGTCTCAGGAATTGCTACTACTATTGTGGTTTGTTGTTTACAATTAAAGGTGTTGGAAATGGTAAATTTCATCTACAGATTAAAAGAGCAATTTTTTTTTTCACATCCAAGATTATACAGACTCACTTCTCTCTTGTTGACATTTTATCACACATTGCCTTGGAAGGTCAGATATCTGTGTGTGTGTTTGTGTGTTTGTTACCACCCAATGAGATAGAATCTAATGCAAATAGGGCTTCCCTGGTGGCACAGCCATTAAGAAGAGGCAAAGCGAGTTCCACGCCAGGCCAGGGAGATTCCCACATGGCGTGGCAGACCTCTCCTGCCTCACCTGCTGCTCTCTTCAGCAGTGTATTTCCGTTGATCTGGACTGTTCTGTTCCCATTCTGTCTCTGGTGAACCCTCTCGCTGCCACACACCTCTGGCCTGTACCCCAGCTTGTAGAGTGAATATTAGGAGTTTTTCTTTGTTTTTTTTTTCTATTGTGCTAGCCAGATTTGTGATCTTGATCTCAAAACTGCATCTCTCTTGGGCCTTAATTGCAACCTTTGTAAAATGGAAGGGGTGGATTAGATCATTTCTAGGGGCACTTCCTTCTTTAAGAGTTAGGGAATCAAAGAGTTTATGTCACCTTCATCAGCATTACTAAAGCCTTTTGACACTTCATTAGGACTGAATTCAAGTTTCCAGGATTATTCATCTTCCCCACGTAGTTTAAAAATTTAAATGCTTAAATTTGAGACTTTCTTGAAAAGGTAAAGTGTGTCTCTATCAAACACTCTTTTACTAAGATTCATTATTTTTTTGTCAAAAGACACTTGGAGTGATATGCTATCTCAAGTCCTAGTGTATGGTTTTTTTTTAATACGTACCTGAAAGAGATTAATTGACTAGCTCCTTGGAAACTTTTTAATGAAAGCATGTTGTGAACTTAACAACTTTCTTACAAAAACTATAGCATCCTGATGACTTAGCTCAGCACTTACTGAACAGAAGTTTACAGGAACCACTATCACTAGCAATTCTCCTTACAGAACCTTAGTGACCTTTCCTGTAAGTTGTTGAGACTTACAAGAGGTGCATGCACCCTTCCTGTTGCCTTTTAAAGCTCTGGGTAGAATATCCCAGCCTTTAACCTGCTTTTAATGCCCCTCTTGTACTTCACTCAGCCCCGTCTGCTCCACAGCACTATCTTCCATGGTGACCCCATTGCTCACTTTGGCCATTAGGCATCTAAGAGATAGATGTAGAGCAGAGAGTTCGGGTTATGGCTGTGTGAAGATCAGTGAGATACCTGAAACGTATATAAAGTGAGAATCTACAAGTAGGTACATTCAGTCTCTAAAAATACAGGCAAGGTTTTATCTACTTCATCTTTAAGAGATGGCTGCCGATTTCACTGGAACAATAGGAATACTCCTGTTAGTTTTTCCTAGAATTAACAAGACATATTTACCGTAATCGTAAAAAGTTATCACGTGGTTTCCCATAATTACCATCTCCTCATATGCTTCCCTTTTATCTTAAATATGCACCTCACTTTATTGGAATAAATGCAATACAAATGCCACTATCTTAATACAAAGTCCTACTCCAGCTCCCCCAGTTTGTAGAAAAAAAAATTAAGCTTCAATAGTAATTAATAAATGCTCTTTTTTGCACTTAAAATTATGCTTTCAATTATGTTTATTTGTACACGTTTTTGTCCCTAAGTATATTTTGAGCAACTGAGCACAGAGATTTCTAATGAAAGTTACAGCCTTCAGGTTACACAACACAGCACTTTGCATTTCAGTGTCTTAACCAAAGATTGCCAAACTGAGTTTCATTTGAGGTCTATTGTCTGTATTTATCAGCTCAAAGATCATTTAAAAGAAATGTTCTGATCTTTTCAGTCCATATCAAAGAAAAGTAACTAGTTGGGGGCATTCCTGGTGGCACAGCAGTTAAGCGCTGTGCTGAGGAGCTGTAGGCAGCCAGTGGCAAAGCGAGTTTGACGCCCAGCTGGAGAGATTCCCACATGGCGCGTCAGACCCCTCCTGCCTAGACAGCTGCTCCCCTCAGCAGTGTATTTCCGACAATCTGCCTGTTCTGCTCCCCACTCTCTCTCTGGTGAACCCTCTCGCCACCCTGCGCCTTTGGCCTGTACCCCAGCTTGTATGCATAAATATTTAAAAAAAAAAAAGTAACTACCCAGCATTGCAGCAAAGATCACATATATTGTTACTAAGATGTTATCAGTGCACATTATAAGAATGTTCTGGACATGTCTCTCTACCATAACACAAATGACATACCCAAGGGGTCAAAAAGATAAAAACAACTAGGTGGGTTTACTAATAAAACAAGCAAATAATATAGTTCAGTGTCTATATCAGGGGCTCACAGCCTTAATAGAGATACAAAAGATAATGATCATTTTCAACAGTGAAAATTGAGCCATAGACCTTAGAGGAAATCAAGAATTGAAATTATTTCATACTTTCCATTACTTTCAGAATGAAAATATCATTTTTTTGGCAGGACTGACAATGCCTTCACCCCCTTGCCTCCCGTCTTTAGTCTTCCTGGGCTGCTGTAACAAAATACCACAGATTGGGTGGCTTAAACAACAGAAGTTTATTTCCTCAGAGGCTAGAATTCCAAGACCAAAGTGTGATCAGTGTTGGTTTCTGGTGAGGCCTCTTTTTCTGGCTTGTAGATGGCCATCTCTTTGAGCACTTAAGAGAGCTATTTCTGGTATCTCTTTCTCTACTTATAAGGACAATTTTCCTATGGGATTAGGGCTCAACGTTATGCCTCACTTAATTTTAGTTATTTCCCCAAAGATAAAGTCTCCAAATACAGTCCTATTGTCCTAACTTGCCTATGAGGCACAATTTAGTCCATACATCTCCCTACCATTGTAGTCTCACATTTACAACTCATGGTCTCAAAAGACCATCTGTTATAGCAACACCGAATAACTCCAATTTCCTACATTTTTTTTCCCCTCAATACTGTTCATGTTATTTTTGCTAACTTCTCCCTGCTTCCCCACCTGTTAAATCTTCAGCTCCACCTCTGTGAGGCCTTCAATACATATTAATATTTTTAAACTAATGAAAGATGCTGACATTCTTAGAAGATCTCCCAGCATCACTGAACTAGTTTTCCAGATGTTGTATTCAGTCTATCATTACATAGTCATGGCTTTACCCCCAAACTTCAGGGAGTGTCTGAAATAAGATGCTCTTGCCTCAGATTTTTCAGATAAAAACTTACTACAGGAAATACCTTGATAGTTTTATATTGAAGTCCATATCTCAATTTGATTTCCCCTAAGAAACAGTACGCTACTTTAAATTAAAAGGATAAAAATAGGTATGTCTGGGAAACCTAGGACTCCCTAGAGATGGGATGACATACCACTCCATTTTTTTTCTTAAGATTTGTTTAGTTTTGCATATAAGAACTGGGGTGCAGGCCAGAGGTGTGGGGAGGTGAGAGGATTCACCAGAGAGAGTGGGGAACAGAACAGGCAGATCTCCTGAAGTACATTGTTGAGGGGAGCAGCAGGCAAGCAGGAGAGGTCTGCTGTGCCGTGTGGGAAGCTCCCTGGCTGGGGATTGAACTCATGCTGCAGTGGCTCTGGATAGCTTCATAGTGCTGGGACTTAACCCTTTGCACCACCAGGGAGGCCCTACATATTTTTCTATTGCACCAGTTTTTCAAATTCTGCTTTCTCCTGGATTCACACCTTATTTTTGCTAACAGGATCCTGCATGTGTGTTCCTCTTATAGTCACTGCCTAGTACCTAATCGGAACATTATCCTGCTGCCCGGATAACTGAAAATCTAGGTGCTCTACCACCCCCCACCATCACTACTGCCTCTAGCTCCCCAAACAGGAACTGGCCAAGGACCTTAATGCGGTAATTTGGGAGTCAACCATCACTCCTCTTATGTTCAAACGTCATATTCAATTTATGAGAAATACTGCGGCTCTAAACAGTCAGAAACCTATTACCCCTTATTACCTGTTAACCTTGACTTAAGCCACCATAATATCTCACCTTTTTACAATACTCTTTCAATTGGTCTTCCAGTTTTCACTCTTGACTACCTCATGATCTAGTTTCAATACATTAGCAATATGAAACTTTTAAAATTAAATCAGATCAGGATACTCTTCTGTTCAAAACCTTTAATTAGCTCCCCATCTACCTTAGAGTAAAATTTAAGTCTTCTAAGAAGTCTATCGGGTCCCAAGCTTTGTAGCTCATTCACCATCCTTCCTCACTTAGACCTTCTGACCTCTGTATACCTTGTTCTGCCAGGAATTCTCTTCCTTCCACTTTCCTTCTTCCATCACCTCAGTGAGACTTAGCCTACTTAAACATGCACGTCTACACACACCTAAACATTTTCTGTTCTGTACTTTCTCCATAGCATTTATCACTTTTTAATAAAAAAATTATGTGCTGTCCAAAGAATTTTTAGCCTATTTCCAGCTGATGCTGAGGCTGGGAGTCCAGGGACCACGATGCACACTGCTGTTCTCCTCCCATATGCTCAATCTTTGCAATTTTGTTAGGGCTAATTCAGTAAAGTTTTAGAGCCTGCCTGACTACTTGAAGTATTTCTTAAAACGCAGAATGATAGGTTCCTCCCCACCCCTTAGTGTTTTTGATTGGTTAGAGCTAGAATAGGCCCTAATAATTTACCCTTTGAAAATCACTGGAGAAATACAATTTATAACATACTTTTTATTGTTTGTCTGCTTTCTCTCCATTAGAATATAAACTCTGTGTGGCAGCTTTTTCCCTCCTTTCTTGTCTCCTGTTTTCTCATGCAAAGGACATTACCAGGCAGAGGAGCTGCTCAAAATACATGTTGAATGACTAAATTAAAATTGCTTATCCTAGTGTTACACCAGAAAATTTCTAAATTTATGTCACATTTGGTAAGAAATACAAAGAAAAATCATTCTATGGTTCAATGTCCTCATGCAAGAATGCATTTTTAAGCAATGGGCACTGAGCCAACTCAAATTTCCTACTATTTGGTAAATACTAACATATTATTTTTACAACACTAATGTTAGTAAACACTTATGGAATGCTAGTGTCTGAGTAATTTGTGTACAATATCTCATTTGGTTCTAGTAAACTTTGAGGTAGCTAGTGCTAGTGGTCTCACCTCCATTTTACAGATATGGGCTATTACACTGACTGCTGGACTTGATGGTTTCCACATTATCTTCCCTCCATCTCCACTTGGGAGCAAAAGGCAGTGTGTGAAATGAAAGATGACATTAACTTTCTACTGTTCAGTTAAAAATTTGCTGAACTCTATCTCTGATAACACTGAAGATCACAGTAGCCACTTTTCTATTACAACACAATTTTAGAGAACTCTATTTTATTGTAACACTGTATTTATATATGGAAATGCTAAACCCCACAATTGAAGGAGTAAGTTGCAAAATACATGAAAACGTTTTTCAAGAAGTGTGTTTTGGGGGTTTTCCATGCAATAATTTAGAACAGTTTATTCTTTCTGAATATTAATTTTATCAAACCTTATATAACAGTATTACAGCTAAACAAAGGAAAACTGGAAGACACAAATGATAATGACCTGATTCATTTTCTTTCAAACAGGATGTTATAACAGGGATCAGCAAACTTTCTTAGAGGACCAAGTAGTACTTACTTTAGACTTGCAAGTCATAATTCTATAGTTGTGGAAAGCAACCACAGGAACAAAAACTGTAAATGGATGGGTATGATTTTGTCTTAATTAAAACTTTAATTACACAACATGTGGTCATCCTATGGACCAGAGTTTGTTGCCCCTATGTCAAAAAAATTCCAATCTTAGTGGAATGATTGCGAGTAACTATAAATTTCAGGCCTATTTGCCAAATTTTTCTCTAAAAAAAAAGAAGTACATGTCTCTTTCACTATAGAAACATTCATTCCTATAACTGAAAATAATTAGTTAAAAAAATGTCAATTCTAATATGTAAACCAAAACACACATTTGGCTCTGTGATAAGCTGAACTGAAAAGAATCCTTGCATTTACTTTTTACACACACAAATGCAGGTGACATAATTACCCACAATGAACGTTAACAACTGAGAATCTAAATTCTTATAATCTTCTGCATCATTCATATCTACAGACCCTATGGAACTGATTCCATAGTGGCAGAGGAGACGCATAACACAAAGCACCAAGTTTCAGGCATTACTACGAATGTCTTCTTTTTTTTTTTTCAAATTTTCTAATACATGCAGTCAAACTGCTAATGAAGCAAATATCAATTCACCTCAAGTTCCAGTGCGTAACAGAAAGCAGTGAAGAAATCATTCTTCTTAAGCTTAAAAGTGATTCTGCATCTTAGCCTCGTATTTCCTGCCATGAAAATTTAAACAGTCAATGCAGATGCATTTAATATGAATATAAATTGAATTTGAACATAATTTTCATATCCATTTAACAATATAGGATGTTCAAAATGGTTTTATAAATTCTGAGGATAAAAAAAATGATCTCTAAACATTCTTTATTGAAAGTTAAATTTAGAATTTTATACTGAAGTAATAGGATGTGTTTGTCCAAATAACAGATTATAAAGTTCCTTAATATATTATTAAGATACAAAGCTTATTCTCAACACATTTTATAGAAGTGTATTTTCACTTTTTTTGTAGGAGGGTTCAATTTGCATGTTTAGTATCTTGCTAACATCAGCCTTTTGCACCCGGAGATTACTAGATCCACTAAATAGAAAATGAAAACTGGTCGAGGCTGCTGCTGAATGCTTCAATAGGAATCTGACACACAGACACAGATTTCATTGTTATATTCAATGGAACTGAAGTCTTCCTTAAAACTGTGCTCCTGATTGGCTGAAATAAGAGTTATGGACTGTTAGTTCTTTAAGCCAAAAATGCATGAATCTGTGTACAAAGGCTTCATTCTCTGCCTGTAGTCAGTAACTTCAGGGCCTTCTGTAGATTCTGCACAGCAGTGCTTACATCTTCATATTGCAAAGCACTGCCAGCATATTTGCAGTATTTCTGGGCTCTAGCAAAGTCCTCTGGTGTTAGGCGGATATCCCCTATAAGAAAAAATAATTAAGATACCTATATGAATATAAGTGACCTGTTTATGTCAGTACATCAAAATTACAACAAATACTTAAGGTTCTACATAACAATCCTGGTTGTATTTAAATAAATTTCCTTCATGTTATTCAATTTCTTCCTTACTAATATAAGTCATACATATGTAGATCCAAACAACTTATATTAACAAGATTTTCCTTAATTGGGTCGTCCTGGTGGCTAAAGGGATTAAGTCTCAGCACTATGAAGCTATTACAGCCACTGTAGCATGAATTCTATCCCTGGCCAGGGAGATTCCCACATGGGGCAGCAGACCTCTCCTACCTCGTCTGCTGCTCCCCTCAGCAGTGTACTTCAGTCAATCTGCCTGTTCTGCTCCCCACTCTGTCTCTGGTGAATTCTCTTACCCCCCACACCTCTGGCCTACACCCTAGCTCTTGTATGCATAAATAATAAATAAATCTTTAAAAAAAAAGATTTTCCTTAATAAAGTAACAAAGTAGGTTTTATAATTTGGCAAATTAATTGTGAAAACATTATATGCTGTGTAAAGCAGACACACAGTAGCTTTGGTGTTTATGGCCAGGGATTCTCAGCTTCTCTTTTCATGGAACAATACACACAGACTAAACCTCTCCATCCTCATTTGAGCTAGAATATAAACACAGTCTTCAATAAAAAATGAATACCAAGCTTTATGTAAAAATATTACATAAGTTGTTTAGCTTTTATTTTATCCATGCATAAATATTTTGCATTTTTGTGTCATCCATGTAAAAACTGTTTAAGATTTTATTATTGTTAAAGTACAACTTTAAACATGCAAACAACCCTTACAATTTATTCCTTCTAAATTTATTCTTAGCAAGTATTTTTATACATGTAATTACTATTTGTAGAGCCTAAATAAAAAAGTTGGGTAAAAAAATTTAAAAACATTTCATCAAAGATGTGACTATATTCAAATACATATATCGTAGAAGATGAAAATAAAAACTGATTTTGTGTTTTGTCTATTAAAAGAAATACAATTTTCTGTAGAAATTTTAATGAGCACTCTTTAAGGAGAACTGATGAGAAGACTGGGCACAGAATAAAACATAGCAGTAATACACTTCTATTCTGTTGAGTTATCTTTAATCTGTCACAGATGTATAGCATGAAATGAAAACTGATATTATTTAGGTAAGGATATCAAAGTAAGCAGCAATTCCAGGTACTCTGATTCTAAATTATGATCCCAATTATTATTATCTAAAAATTTCGAGAGTACTGAAACAACGTAGCCTCAAGTTTCTAGCCCAGTGCCAGGTTCCTGTAAGTGTTCAGTAATTTCAATAAATGAATATAAAAAAGCTGGCTGTACTTTAAATTATTTCCTTTCTGTTGTTAGAGATGACACATCCTAATTTTAACAGATATTTAATAAACCAGTAAAATGTAATTATGTATTAGAGTTTCTGCTCAATTTTACTCTCAGTAATTTTAGTATTTATTTTCTTCTTTTTTTTTTTAATTTTAATTTTTGCATAGAAGAACTGGGGTGTAGGCCAGAGGTGCATGGGTGAGAGGATTAACCACAGACAGAGTGGGGAGCAGAACACGTGAGACAGGAGAGGTCTGTTGCACCTCACATGGGTTAGCTTTCTGGCCAGGGATTGAACTCAGGCTATAGTGGTGAGGGCACTGAGACTTAACCCCCAGGCGTCCAGGGAGGCCCAGTATTTTAGTATTTCATTTGTTAAACTGAAGCTATTACACTGCTGTCAGTCAACAAGTTAGTTAGGCATACTTCAGCTAGTACTTTTTCTTTTCCTTAAAAAATATGTACCTGATTCTTTAATGGTTTTTCAAAACACTTAATCTTGTCACCTAGTTATACATATTATCCAGGTGAGTGAGACAAACTCTTGAAAACTGAGTTTAACTTAACACTGTTTAATGTGCTTTAATAGTTTATCTATTTTAGGGAGCTCTTTAAAAATATAAGGCATCTATCCAAAATTTATCAGACTTGCTGGAAAAAAACCTCCTGCTTTGGACTAATCTTATTTTTACAGCATAGTTATAGCACTGCTTTGCTGACATATCACTTACATCTTAATAAGATAAAATGTGTATAGTGGCAAGAACTCTGTTACTATTTTAGTTTTTATAAAAACTAAATTTATCCAACAGGATATGACTGTTAAAACACAAACATTGCATTTTTTTCATGAAATAATAATTTCAATAATCGCAAAATGTAAACAAAAATATTTTAAGAGAAAACTATAATTCTAGATATGTAATACATAGATCATAGGCATGCATGACAAATGACATAGCATGAAATATAACTAAATAATAATCAACTTCTAAATTTAGATACAAGATATGATTTATAGATTTAGATAGGTATTAGATTTATTTTTAATAATTGAAAATAAAGAACTTAAAAAAATTATGTCAAATAGCTGCTTTTGCTATTTTGTGACATGTCAGGCTTTTCTTCATTTTAAAAATCACAGTAAACTAAAATTTTATGTTAAATAGAAATAAAACCTATCTCCTGTTAAGATTCTTTTACATTAATTTAAAAATTAGACAAAGTGAAAAGGATTTAAGAAGTGAATACACTTTAGAAAACAATTGTTCATTTTTAGTTTAATTTATATTCAAAATAGTGAATGCTCTTTAATGCATCAATCTAAAAGCTGTTTTTCTATCATTAAAGATTACTAGAAGTCATAATCAGAACCGGAGAGCAGATACTGTAGATTTAAAAGCTGTTTAAAGGATGAGAAAGGCTGTGCAACACATAATGCTTTTCAGAAATTATATTTGTTCCAGATGCCTTCAGACAGAACTGTCTTTATCATGGAGCTGCTTCTCCACTTCACAGGGGAGGACAAGAACCTGTCAGAAGACAACTAGAGCTATCAGGAAGTCCACTAACTATCACAGAGAGAGCGCCTACGTTAGCCCTGGAGCAAGATTACATTATGTGATGAAAAGAAAAATTGCTGCATGCTCAGTTGACATAAGTATCCATTTCCAACGCTGATTTATCTGATGTCATAAGATACATCAGACACTAACTGTATTTCCAAAATGGATCTTTTGAGACTTTCCTATTCAACTAGGTAGTTCTTGGAATTCATGTCAAGAACCTTGGTTAATCCTAATGTAATCCTAATGTACTCACTCCATTATCCTCT
Organism: Scalopus aquaticus; assembly: GCA_004024925.1. Classification (NCBI taxonomy): domain Eukaryota; kingdom Metazoa; phylum Chordata; class Mammalia; order Eulipotyphla; family Talpidae; genus Scalopus; species Scalopus aquaticus. The sequence goes on from PVIJ01008356.1 coordinate 14,689, forward strand.
GACTTAAAAAGAAATGTACAGGCAGAACTGTATGAGAACCATCTGAACAGTACAAAATCTTTGTGGTAAATAGAAAGCTCAGTACTTAACTGAGCAAAGATACATTACTTAATAACAGAAAGGATAGTAGAAATGATTAGAGAATTTTATTATTAAATACTGTGCTAAATTCTTTTCATATATTCCATTTAATTCTCAGGAAACTACATGAGGTCAATTGTTATTTATACTCTAATACTATATAGATATACAAGATACAAAAGTAAATACGATGTTTCAAATATCTACCTTTCCAATTATATTCTCTTCTCCAGAGGAGCCACAAATTCATTACAAAAATATTTAATACATAGTAATAACAACACACATACATATCTGTGTATATTAAAAGATGGTTTAAGTACTATGCACCAAGGAGAAAAAAGTAGCAGGAAAGGGTACAGGAAGAATCAAAGTGGGAAGTAACAGTTTCTAAAGAAGTAAATCTTTCTAAAAAAGATTTCCATGTGAAAACTGCCATATTTTTTTGTAATGTGTGCACAGTATTAATTAAACTGGATAGATGAAGCACTTTTCCATTACTGTAACCACTTTTTCATTAATAAGCACTCTTCCTATATGCTCTGGATATTCTTCGTTAAGTGTCAATTTCTTCCTGGTCTATCAGTTGCATTTTAGTAACATTTGGTTAAATGAAACTTATTTTCATTAGTCAAATCTGTTAAGACATAAGACAAATGAGACACAAGAATCTTGAGACAGTAATCGTTTTTCTGATAGTCATTTGTTCTAAGATCATCTTTGAGTATGTATCCTTGCATTTACATATATTTTTTTAAAGATTTATTTTTATTTATTTATGCATATAAGAACGGGGTATAGGCCAGAGTTGTGGGTGGCGAGAGGATTCACTAGAGACAGAGTGGGGGAGCAGAACAGGCCGATTGACTGAAATACACTGCTGAGGGGAATAGGGGAAGACAGGAGAGGTCAAGTCCAGTGGCTAAGGATAAGCTTGACTGCACTGAGACTTTAACCCCTGTGCCACCAGGGAGGACCCACCTTTACATATTTAAAAACATCTATTTAACTGATCTTTATATGTGTGGTACCTGATTCTAACCCCTTCCAAGAAAAACTCTCCTCATTCCATGACAGAGAGGCAGGTAAGCTTAATGGGCATTTCCTACTCACAGGGAGAAAAAAAGCTCAAGTGGGAAACAAACCTGCAGAAACAGTATCACAGGAAACCCAGTAACAGACACTAAAAATAACCAATCAAGCCCTTCACTCTAAATGTAAAAGGCCAAAATCTCACTAGACATATGAATGACAAAGACCAAAATAAACACAACTGACCAGGGCATGGGAGAGGCATTCAGAGACACTGGAAAGATGAATATCCACAAGTCACCTATCTATGAACCAATGACCATAATAAATATTCCCTCCAATTTTTGTTTTTAACTAAGGTCACTTTCTTGTTTCTTAGATTATAATAATTCGAAATAATTCGGTGCAGACAAGGAAGATCATAATCATAACACATGGTAATCTTAAACTAATTTAGCATAAATTTCCATGACAGCTTGGTTACATGTTTATACTACTATGTAAAGCATAATACAAAATAGGAAATGTAAAACAAACAAGGGAATTCCTTGGACATAGGTTGTTTTTGATAATATGAAACAATCTTGGTTCAGTGGAGAGGATAATGAACACAGGTATTTAAAGAAATGTGTTTCAAATTACCTAGACATTCAAATATATGACATTCCCAAGATAAAATTACAAAAAACCACCTTGAAATAGGCGATCTATATATCTCACAGAACAGTCTGTTGACTTACCCTGGGAAACTGTACTGAAAAGTGCAGGATCAATTGCGGGAAGAGTCTGTGGAGTAGGTTGATTACTTGCTACACCTGTAAATGAGAAAACCACAAATGGGTATAGAAGTGTTGTACCTCTTAATTTCATACCAGGAAAGTGCTTAAAAAAAAATCAAAGAGGGGTCTCCCTGGGTTAAGTGCAGTGCTGTGGCGCTGGCAGCAGCTGCGCGCGAGTTTGATGCCAGGCTGGGGAGAATCCCACCTGGAGCGGCAGACCTCTCCTGCCTCGCCCGCTGCTCCCCTCAGCAGTGTACTTCAGTCCATCTGCCTGTTCTGCTCCCTGTTCTGTCTCTGGTGAACCCTCTCACTGCCCCACACCTCTGGCCTGCACCCCAGCTTGTATGTAAAAATAAAATAAACCTTTAAAAAAAATCAGAGGAAATTCATTACTTTCTTTCTTGAAACCTTAACAAATTTTAATTTGATACACTTACTTGATGTTGCTGGCTGGTACAGAATTATACAGGAAAGTGCTGTATAATTTTAAGTACTGACATATATGTTTTGGCTATACGTTCTTACTCTGTGTTTTGTCATATCTAATGCTTTAACTTGCTCCTTAGTTAAAGTTTAGCAAATAGACCCTCCCTGGAAGCCTAGGGGTTAAGTCCCAGCGCCATCACCACTACCGCCTGGGTTTGATCCCAGCCAGGGAAGCTAACCCACATGGCGCAGCAGACCGCCCCTAACTAACACAATAGTGAATATTCTTTTATACTATTTAGAATCATATACGTGTAGGTACACAAATGAATAAATTTATATATGTTTTTATAGGCAAAGACTGCTAATGAGAGTTCTAGAATGATATTTTCACAAAAGTTGGCTAAAGTTCTAAAACAGAATCTGCAAGTACAAAGTTCGGACTTTGAAGGATGTTCTCATTCCCAGTCCAAAAGAAAAAATGGTTTGAATATATAGCATTTTACCTTATTTGTTTCAGGGCAAACTAGTTTCATTGAATGGCCTTTAGAATTAAGTCATGTAAATCTTTTTAACTAAAAATTCAACTCAAATGTTATTCTTTGCTAAGAAATTTGTGTTACTTGCCTATATCAAAAACCTCCAACTGCTTTTCCTACGGAGAAGGTATATTTTAGTGCGCATGTTTTGCAAATGGATGTATACCACATATTGTACTATATGTGCATTCTTAATGGCTTAGCAGTAATTTCAGATTAATATATACATAAATCAGCCTTTTTTTTTTTTAAGATTTTACTTTTATTTATTTATGCATACCAGAACTGGGTGTTGTATGTGTGAATGGGGGGAAGAGGATTCACCGGAGACAGAGTAGGGAGCAGAATAGGCAGATCTACTGAAATACACTGCTGTGGGGAGTAGTGGGTGAGACAGGAGAGGTCTGCTGCGCCATGTAGGTTAGCTCCCTGGCCAGAGATCGAACTCATGCTGCAGCAGTGATAGCTGCTGAAACTTAACCCCTGTGCCACCAGGGAGGCCCAGACTTATTCTTTTAATGGCTTCATAGTTTTCCATTCTAAGCACAAACCACAATTTATGAAGTAATCCATTACTGATAGACATTTAGGTGGTTTCCAATCATTTGCTACTACAGATAATACTGCAGTGAATATTCTTATACACTGCTTGGATACATATCTACATGTATACATATGAATATTTTTATAGGAAAAATGTACAGAATTATAGCTGTAAAGTCATGAGACATAAATTGATCAGTTCAATGATTATCTTCTGCTTGATTTGTTAAGATAACTAAAGACAAGCACTCGAAAACAGAACCCTGAGAGGTAACAGCATCTGAAGAAGCAAAAACAAAGTGGAGATGGGGAAGATGAGAACACTCTCAGTAAAGGTAAGAAAATAAGAGTTGAATAAAAACTCCAGTACTGCTGTGGGAAATGGCACTGATAGAAATAGTTAGGCAAGACTAAAAATAACTTTGAATGCTGTACAGAAGAAAAGTAGTAAGACAGGCAAGTTTTTAATCTATGTATTAGGTAAGTTGCACATTTAACTAGAAGGCTAAGATTAATGATAAAATAATCCCATTATTTAATCTATTTAGTTTACTGAGATTTTACAGACTGTAAAAAATGTTTCACCAGAGAGAATAAACATGCCTGTACCACCTATATCTGTTATTACAAGGTAGTTAATATTAGTGGTCGCACAAGAGGCAAACAAACAATTGCTATCCCTACTCTCTTTGTACCCGCTTTGCTTTTTTGTGAAAGAACTAAAAACTGTATATTAGAACACACTATTCTTTTCAGCTATCTTAAGGATTTCCCTTTGATAAAAGTGTATCCTGGACCTTTATATGAGAGAAAGTAAATCATTCTTAAAGTGAGAAAGAGGGGAAACATCTGCTATGTTTATAAACAAAAAATGTTATTTCATTTTCTATTAAGCAAATATGAACTTTAAAAAAATTTTTTTTGAATAGAAAAAAAAAAAAAGCCTTGCCAGCTAAGAGGAGATTCTAACATCATAATCTAATATTAAAGGGGAAAATGTTATGAGAAAAGTACATTTTGATTTGACAGCATATTAGTTCCTTGGAGAAAGGGACATGGAAGGGAGGTGCCAAAAACATGACATAAGACTTGGATTCAAATTACGAGATATGCTTAAAAGCTTATTTTCTTGGTATAACTGGTTAATTCTTTTTTTAAAAAGATTTATTTTTATTTTTGCATACAAGTTGGGGTGCAGGCCAGAGGTGTGGGGCAGTGAGAGGGTTCATCAGACAGAGTGAGGAGCTGAACAGGCAGATGGACGGAAATACACTGCTGAGGGGAGCAGCGGGCGAGGCAGGAGAGGTCTGCTGCGCCATGTGGGATTCTCCCTGGCTGGGCATCAAACTTGTGCCACAGCCACTGCGCTGCAGCTGCCGACAGCTCCACAGTGCTGTGCTTCACTTAACCCGTTGTGCCACCAGGGAGGCCCTAACTGGTTAATTTCTTTTGGAGTTTGTGAATTGGAAATTGCAATATCTAATATAGTTGCTGTAAGAGTCCATCGATAGAAACATCGTAATTATTCAAATGGTAGGACTATAAATGTATACAAAGTAAAAAGACAGAATTTCATCCTAAAAAATTCCAAAAATTTTAGTTTATGCCCTCACTCTGAAGCACGAGAGAAAAAAGGTTCACACAAGAATTAAATGGATCAAAAGGAACTACCCATGCCAGAAAATTTCTTAATAGGAGTCTACTTCCTAATTACCCTTATGTCATGGATATTGTATAAGCAGGAGATACTGTTTGGTTGAGCATATGAAATGGTTACCAATATTTCACCATTTTTGTTGTACAAAAATAAAAATTTCACATGGTTCAACTTACAGCTCTATTAGAAGTATACTTTCCCTTTCCTATATACTTTGTGTCTACATTTAAAATATATGGACACATATACCTATTTGTATGTATATAAGAAACCCTTACCAGAACTCTGCCTTAAGATACACTGTCTAAAGCAATACCCATTCTCCACAATCTTTTTGTAACACTGTAATCTACCTCCAAAATGTGATACTTCCTTGAATCACAAAATGATTTTTAAAAGTTCATTAACTTGTTATTATATACCTTGGCTTCATTTGGCAAAGAGGAAGGAACAGAAAAAAAGAAAAAGGAAGCTAATTTGCTGAACATCGATTTTGGGTTCAATGTGTTGGGTATAGTAGTAGTCAATTTTCATACTTTTCTTCCTTAATAATTAAAAAAAACATGAGAAGTATGGATGATTAAAATCATTTTAGAGAGATGAAAAAAGGAGGCTTAGAAAAGTGGATTAATAGCTGAGTTTGTGGTTTAATGAGGGCTAGAAACTAATATCCAGTACTAGTTGACCACAAAATGTACTCTTACTTTGCCCTTTTATAAAGATACTCAATAAGCATTTAAAAGCTCTTGATCAGTATTCAAACTTACTAGTATAATTTAAACAGTAGTCATTTGAGGCAAATACATCTAAGTAGCTGGTTTTGCTTATGTTATTATATACTGGAAAAATGGAATGTTTCTGTAAGGTAATAAAATATATGACTTTTAAAAGATTTATTTTATTTATTTATGTATACAAGAGCGGGGGTGTAGGTCAGAGGTGCGGAGAGGTGAGAGGATTCACCAGAAACAGAACAGGGAGCAAAACAAGAGAATCTATTGAAATACACTGCTGAGAGGAGCACTGGGTAAGACAGGAGAGGTCTGCTGTGTCATGTGGGCCAGCTACACAACTCATGCTATAGTGGCTGCAGATAGTTTCACAGTGCTGAGACTTAACCCCTTGTGCCACTAGGGAGACCCCCAACGATAATGAAATATTTACAAGTGTTCCATAAAATCTTATTTACAAATTTAATTCAAACAAGTCTGCCTATTAACGTCATGATATAGACCATAAAGCCATAAAAGTCAGGGTGAAATATACAGAATGATGGTGCAAGAGATCAGTGTTAAAATGACCAACTTCTTTAATATTTCTGAAATGTTAGCAATACTTGCAGGTAACATGAAGTCGAAAATTTAAAAAGGAGGGAAGAGACTAATGACACTGGTCAACAGTGAGATCGTTACTGACTTAAAAAGGCCATGATCTGTAGTATCTTGGTGTGCTGAACATGAATATAACCCTGACAATTTTTTATTAGCTCTCGTTTTGAAGATATTTATATAATTCATTTTATATGTTTCACCATGTAAATTTATCCAGTAGGACTGCAACAACATCCTAAATCAGCCTAGAATGATGTAATATTGCATCGCATTGCATAATACCATCATGCACACATCATCCAGAGCTGACTGCATCATTTTCATTTTTTTTATTGTTATTTATGTCTTTTACATTTTGTATTTCCCTTGGGCAGCCCACCACCAATTCACCGGTGATCCGTTTCAATGGTCCGCTGTATTCTCCTCTCTTCCATTTAGTGCCCTTATCCTCCCCTCTTCCCCCTCCCCCCCACCACTGAGTGTCTCTCTCCCACCCGGCCTCCCTATAGTCCTGTTATAAGTGAAACCATTCGATATTTTTCTTTTTCTTTCTGGCCTATTTCACTGAGTATGATTCCCTCTAATTCCATCCATGTTGCTGCAAATTGCATGTGTTTATCTTCTGTCCATGATGAATAGTATTCCATTGTGTATATGTACCACATCTTCTTGATCCAATCATCTATTTTTGGACATCTGGGTTGCTGCCATACCTTTGCTATTGTGAACAGTGCTGCAATGGACATACGGGTGCATGTATCCTTTCGGATTAGTGTTTTTGTGTCCTTTGGGTAAATTCCCAAAAGTGGTATTGCTGGGTCGTATGGGAGCTCCATGTTTAGCAGTTTGAGGAATCGCCATACAGCTTTCCATAGTGGTTGGACCAGTTCAT
>PVIJ01008356.1:22068-75079 GCA_004024925.1 Scalopus aquaticus
CTTTCCAGCATTTGTTGTTGCCTGTATTTTTAATGTGTGCCATCCTCTCAGGTGTGAGGTGGTATCTCATGGTGGTTTTGATTTGCATTTCCTTGATTATAAGTGATGTTGAGCATTTTTTCATGTATCTGTTGGCCATTTGCTTTTCTTCTTTGGAGAAGTGCCTTTTGAGCTCTTCTGCCCATTTTTTGACTGGGTTATTGGCTTTGTTTTTGTTGAGTTGTGTGAGTTCCTTGTAAATTTTTTTATCAGTCCTTTATAAGATGTATTGTGTGATTGCATCATTTTCTGATGCAACGTAATACTACTGCCAGGGGACTGCTGAAGTAAGCTGACGTCAGCAGTGCACTAGAAAGCCTGTCGGAAAGGTTAAGCATTGAAAATATTTCAGACTTTGTGAGAGACAGTTTAAGCTACTGTTCCATAGAACTGTTATTATTTTATCTATTTAGGCATAACACAGAACAGTAATGCCTCGAAACTGTGTTAATATCATGGACAATTGCTGCTCTATTTGTGGGGAAGTGACATTTGCCAACCAGAAGAAAAGTATCACTTCTCAAGTGAAAAAGGCTTATCATCTTTACTTGGGATGCAAGGTTGGTGAACAAGACAAGCCTTGGGCCCCACATAGATGCTGTGCTACATGTACTACACAGCTTTCACAGTGGTTAAATGGCAAAAGACCAAATGCCATTTGCAGTCCCCATGGTGTGGAGAGAGCCAAGCAACCACATAAAAGACCATTACTTCTGCTTGGTTCCTCCTCTTTCTGGTAGAATAATGAAGCAAAAGAAGTCGAGACTAGTTCACCCAAACATTCAGTTTTCATTGAGATGACCGGTTCAACAACCTGCTGCAAGGTGATGCGAAACAAGCATGGAATGCTTTTTGCCTAGTGTCTACAAACTTTCTTGGGAATGTTAGGGCAGAATTACAAGGAACTAGTAGAAGACATGCTGATGCAGTATCAGAAACTCGGCTGCAATATGTCTCTAAAGAGGCACTTCCTTCATTCCCATCTGGATTTCTTCCCTGAAAACTGTGGTATGGTTAGTGATGAACATGGCAAACATTTTCATCAAGATATCACATCAATGGAACAAAGATACCAGGAAAATGGTCCACTACAATGCTGGCTGACTACTCCCCAGAGATACTCCTGAATAGCTGTACAAGAGACAAGTGAAGAAATCTAAGAAGTAGTCTATGAATTGATTTTTTACAGGTATTAACCATAGGCCTATTACTATTGGCATGCATTTCGTGATATAAACATCCATTTATTACAGATTACAAAAAAACTAGAGCCCAAATTAGAATTTGACTGTCATATTCGTGTTGAGCACATACAAATTGATAGGAAATGACTAATTTTATTTCAGCAACATGACTTTTGTAAAAATTTGTTGACCAGTGATTGGCATGCATTTCGTGATGTAAACATCAATTTATTACAGATTACAAAAAAAAAACTAGAGCCAAACTTAGAATTTGACTGTCATATTTGTGTTGAGCACATGCAAATTGATAGGAAATGACTAATTTTATTTCAGTTATATGACTTTTGTAAAAAATTTGTTGACCAGTGTAATTGTTATTACAATTGTGAGAACAGAAAACTATCAAATGATTTTCAACTCATGCAAAATAACCTAAATGATATTCAACTCACGCAAAATAACCTAAATCAGGGCCTCCCTGGTGGCACAACATGTTAATAAGCACGGTGCTGTGGAATTGTTGGCAGCTGTAACCATGAGTTCGATGCCAGGCAGGGGAGATTCCCACATGGTGCAGCAGACCTCTCCTGCCTTGCCCGCTGCTCCCCTCAGCAGTGTATTTCGGTCGATCTGCCTGTTCTGCTCCCTGCTCTGTCTCTGGTGAACCCTCTCACTGCCCCACACATCTGGCCTGCACCCCAGCTTGTATGCAGAAATAAATATTTAAAAAAAAATAGCCTAAGTGGTTTGGGTAAGCTGAAATGGATAAGTGAAAGTAAAAGTATGATGTTATTAACAGATAAGGTAGAAGAATCAGGGCTCAGATGTTAACTTTCATTCTATTACGCCAATGTTTTGAAATGTATAAGCAGTTTGCTACAATGGATTATCCTTATACTTGGATAAATGTAAAAACTGAAGAACAATTTTTGGCAAATATGTTTTTAAATGCCCTTTTATTTGCAAGTAAGGGTGATACTTTGTAAATAAAAATATATGAAAGAATATCTACCTGCAAAACTAAAAAATATATACTGACATTGACTTATGACTGGATACTAGTTCTATCAGATCTTCTGGTCTATGAAAATAATCATATGGTATTAATGTATTTAAATACAGTAAATATCACTTTTTTTAGTTATACATTTGTATTAAAAAAAAAAAAAGGCCAAAACCTTGGTTTTTTTTTACTTGTCTGTGACTTCACTGCTACGGAGAGCCCTTGCCTCAAAGCCTACTTCAGCCTGTGACATCCATGTTTTGGGAGAGGCAAAGTTCCAAGGATATGAGGAAAGAAAAACTGAGTTTTACTATCACAGTGGGACACTGACTGCTACATTCAGTAGGTCCTCTTACCTCAGCGCTACTCCTGAATAAAAGTGAAGGGAAAAGAAAGGGAGGGGAAGAAAAAAAAAAGAGCAATACATACAAAAAGCATAGAAAAACTATTAGTAGAAGATAAGGTTATCAGTAATCAATATAGGTAATCATTTTGTTATATTCAAAAAACTAATATACAACTAATATTAAAACTCCAATGAAAAGGAGTCATTTTTGGGTGTGTTTTATGATTACTATATGATTCCATAAAAAAGTGGCACTCTTAATTATAAAAGAAGAGTTCAAATCATCAACATTTACTCTCCTACCGGTGCTGTGAGGCACTTCTGCTGGTGTATTAGCTGGAGCGTGTGCGCCGGGAGGAATCTGTATTCCAGTATAGCTGCTTGTGGCCATGTTGCCTGGGTCATATGCGGAAGCTGATGGCTGAGGTGGCTGAGTGGGTAGAGAGGCTGCTCCAGCATCTTCATTTTCTTCAACATCTATTACATATTAAAAGACATAGAATACATATAAAGCAATGTTATGCTAGATATTTTGAAATAATGACACTTTTTTTAATGACGACATGACAAACTTTCAAATGCAATTCTACTTATTATAGCTGACTGATATCCAGCACTATCTCTCAAAATTAAGTTTAAATTTTTTCTTTCCTCACAACATTTAATTGTGACTGACAATTATTACTACTTTTAAATTAATACTCTCCAATTCTGTAGTATCTCTGCATACAGAATATATTTTAAAAAGAGTAATCTTTATTTACTTTTTAAGATTTATTTATTTATGGGGCTGTTGGCAGCGGCAACGCAAATTCAATGCCTGGTGGGGGAGATTCCCACATGGCGTTGTAGACCTCTCCTGCCTCCCCCGCGGCTCCCCTCAGCAGTGTATTTCGGTCGATCTGCCTGTTCTGCTCCCCACTCTGTCTCTGGTGAACCCTCTCACCGCCCCATGCCTCTGGCCTGTACCCTAGCTTGTATGTATAAATAAATAAATCTTTAAAAAAATTTATTTATTTATGCATGCAAGAGCTGGGGTGTAGGCCAGAGGTATGCGGGTGGTAAGAGGATTCACCGGAGACAGAGTGGCGAGCAGAACAGGCAGACTGACTGAAATGCACTGCTGAGGGGAGCAGTGGGTGAAAGGTGAGGTCTGCTGTGCCATGTGGGAAGCTCCCTGGCCAGGGATCAAACTCATGCTGCAGTGGCTGCTGATAGGTTCATAGTGCTGAGACTTAAGCTCTCGAGACCAGGGAGGCCCTAAAAGAGTAATCTTTAAATCCATTCTGCATTTCATATTTTTAGATACTTTACAAATTTTGAATTATGTAGATATATTACTATCACTACCCCCTCCAAAAAAAAGAAACCTCAAATAGATAAATAAAACATAGTATTTTCTATGGGTTGGATATAGTTTATAGATTGCCTGTTCCATTAAGTATGAAATCTGATCAGCGGTAGGAGTAACCAAGCTATTTTGTTAATATAGATCAGATATTGGGGCCTCCCTGATGGCCTAGGGGTTAAGTCTCAGCACTATCATCTGAGGATCCACGGGTGGGGAGCTAAGCCCCATGTGAGCTAACCTGTCTCACCCGCTGCTCCCCTTAGCAGTGTATTTCAGTCAATCCAACTGTTCCGCTCCCCACTCTCTGGTAAATCTTCTTACCCCCTGCAGCTCTGGCCTACACCCCAGTTCTACACAAAAATAAATAAACAAATTAAAATATATATATAGGTCAGATAGCAGAACTGTTAGACCATCATCTCTCACCAGCCTAAGTTTATGATTTTACACCTAATTTTCATGGATTTTGGACTTGATAGGAAAAATAAAATTATACTGTTTCTTCCTAAAACTTTGAATAACAAACTATCAACAATTATGATTATACTTAATCATTTTGTTTTGGTAAATAGATACATACCATTATCTTCGTCAATTCCAACAGGACCTGCTTGAGGAGTCTCTCCATTCTTTAAACAATTATGGATATATGTTGCCTTCCATCTTGCATACTTTCTGTGTTTCACATTCTAAGAGAAATATTTGATATCAACTTTAGACTGCAGTAGTCAAATAAAAGACATTTGTGATGACCTGTATCTTATTTCTGAAGGAAAGTGTATTTTTTGCATGGTACAACACTGAAAGAGTCTGGCAACTTCCCTATCCTATCACTGGTTCCCACCAACCATCAAGGGTTCAACAGATTTATGAAAAGCTATCTTCCTCAAAATAAAGGCCCAGTTCTCTTCTATGGTTTTGTATTTCAGAAAAGGTCTGCAACGGAAACATGGGAGTGTTCTTTTAGCAAACTTGCAACTCTTAAGCATAGGGCAGAACTAGGCTAAAGGAAATTCAAAATTTAAATATAAAATTAACAGTAGACTGATCTATTTTCATTAAGGAGGAAAACTTGATTATTATTCCAATTTATGAAAACCAAAGGAAAACTCAGACATGTAGGGGTTAAAGCAGACAATAACAGACTAATAGCTAGGCAAACTGACCTTTCAACCTGTGGTATGCTGTTGTAAAGTTTTGGATCTCAGTTAACTCATTTCCACAAAGGGGAACAGAATATTCACTGGGCTGTCTTAACGAGAACTGAGCTGCTTCCTTTTCTTTTCTACCTGGAAATTTTATGCTACATTCTATAAAGTGATAAAAACTCACCCAAAAATACAACAGTAAATCCTGTTAGATTTCTCAATGGGATAGTATTTTTAGTTTATATTTTCAATTGATCTTTATGATTCTCACTGACCAGTGGTATTGGTATTAATTGAAATCCGGAATTTTCAAACCCATTCCATACCTACTGAGTAAAATTCTGCATTATAATAAGAAGCACAAGTGATTCCTATCCATATTAGAGGTTGAGGGAATATAGTTTTAGTATGTTGAAAACAACTGTAATTTGTCTTTGGCAAAGATCAACTAAGTGTCAATAAATACTTATACAGCATATAATCCAAATACTAAGTTGAGTATTTTATGTGATATTCTACTAATAGGACTACAGATCAGTATCACACAGAAACCTAAAACAAACCCCACAAATTACTGAATTTGTACCATATTTAATTTCTGTTCTTATCAAACTAACCTAAAAAAAGTTTTATATGGTGATTGTTATTCTCTTTCAGGTATGATTATACTTTACTCAAGTTCACAAAGAAATTTTTCAAAAGAAGCAAACACTCTTAACTTCTTTACTATTCAATTTACTCCAGGGATGAAAAAGTTTCTTTTCATTTTAGTTTGTATTCTCAACATACAAAAGAGATGGAAGAAGAGAGAAACTGAATACGCTCATGCCTTTCAATGGCAGAGTCCATAAGTGCCAGCCTCTATGTCACTAAGTCTGCAGTTCACTTGGGGAACTACTCTTTCAAATGTCATCAACAGCCTACTTCACACTGGCAAATCAATTAAGTTTATTATATATTGATAGTTAGAATGATTTGAAATATCTAGTACTTAACAGCTATAAAAACAGTAATAGCAACATTTTCTTCCTCCCCTTTTATTCATTAAGAACAGGAAAAACACTGGGTTTTCCAGATTAGCTTGACTTTTTAAAAATCCTGGACAAATGGAACTGAAGGTCTACAACAGCTGGATTGTCACCAGACTTAGTTTGTGTGTATACCTGAACTCCGCACCTGCAATATGGCATGTTAAAATGTCTATGATAGCCTATATGTCAACAATGTAACTGAATGAAGGATATTTTTTATTTCAAATTTGCAGTCATTTATAGTGCCCCTCACTTGGGGAAAATCTAAGATACAGTTAACCTCAGCATGTTTTTAGGCTCCATGAACACTTGCATTAATTAAGGACTTCAGTTAGGAAATATGGGAGATAAAAATCAATATATATGTGATGTGTGCCCTTCGGAAATTAATTATCCTGTTATGGGTATAGAATTAAAATACAAACAAAACAAAACAAAACAAAACCAAAAACCAAACCCACCCCTATTATAATGCTAAATGGGACAAACTTCCAGACATAAAATAAATGTCATGGAATGTAAAGTACATCATGGTAATTATAGTTAATGATCCTGTACTGCATATTTGAAAGTCGTTAAGAGGTTAGATCTTAAAAGTTCTCATCATAAGAAAAAGATCTGTAACTGTATGTGGTGACAGATGCAATCAAACTTACTGTGGAGATCATTTCACAATATATACTCATACCAAATCATCATGTTGGGCAACTAAAGCAAACAAGATGACTTATGTTAATTATATCTAAAAAAAAGTACCAATAGAAAAAAAAATAAAATATAGTAGATAGTATAAAGCAAAAATAAAGTGTTCAGATAATGAAGGTAAAGAAATCAATTTACCATGGATAGGTGATAGATACCTACTAGGGACTACCTGGATAAGATAAATCCAAGATAGGCTTTACGTCTTGGATTAATAGTTTACAGTCCTCTACCAGTCCTAAAACACCTTCCCATCATTTTTTTCTCTTGATTCTCAAGAGCCTTGAAATTAAGGCAGGTCATATTGTACCCACACCAAGACTCTGAGACATTTAAAGACTGGGTTAATGTACAAAGAAGTTAAAACTGTCATTTAAGACCTTCCACATTGGATGTGGACACTGCTTCAGTCTTATTCTCTCAGTCCAGAGAGGGCTATGTCTCACTTGCAGTTTTTTCTTATGCTATTCTCCCTACGTGTCCAGTTTTCTTCCACTGCCAAAGTGTCTTCTCTTAAGCTTAGTTCAAATTTTCATTCTTATGAACCTCCTGATTTCCAGCAAACCAACAGTTACTTAAGTTGTTTAACATCTTTTTTTTCCCCCAAGTCAGGGACTAAACTAAGTGCTGGGGAAAAAGAGGATGAATAAGGTAGGTATGACCTTAAGTGTCCAATACTTCCATTGCTAAATGTGGTGCATATATTATCCTCTTCTTTCTCTTTAATTCCATCAATGCAGAGATCAGGAAATAGTAAAACAAAAGTAAAATAACTTATCCATGATCATACTATTTACCAGTGATGCTAGCTATATAATTCAGTGCTTTCTTGGTAAGCTATAATCAATACACACAATTTGCAATTTAAATGGAAATACATGAAATAAATGAAAGCAGTTTTTGAAAGGTCAGCTATTTAATGTATGTTAATCGAGGATATATTTTAGTAGATAAACTGAGGACCAATTTGAAAGCAAATGAATAATCTGCTCTTGAAAGTTTAATTATCTTCTTTGGAAAATTTGAAACGAGGACAAGATTCTCTTTGGTCTGCAATAATCTAACACTGTATAAACACTTGCCTGGATAAGTTGTAATGTAAGGACTTTGTAAGTTTCCTTCATTCCTGATTTTATAGTATTGGTAGTATAGATATTAAAATCATTTTTGGTTGTTTCATTAGTAGGTGAAGTTTAAAAAAACATTATGCTAATTTGAAATGGGTTCATTAGCAAAATAAATTTAAAATATTTTCTCCAAAGCAGATAAATCAACAATTAGATTTTTATTCATACTATTTCCTAAATAACCCTGCAAATGGGTGCTAACAATATTTAGTAAACAGTGTTGGCAGTTGTTAATGCAAAATGTATTTTGCTTTTTAATTATTTTCCTTAAAATAAGGATGCTAGATTAAATAATATTTTAAGAGGAATTTTTTAAGATGTCAATATTTTTGAAGTCCTTTAACTTCTTTTGGCTGATTAGACATCCTTTCTGGGAAACAGGAATTACAAAAAAGAACTTTTACTTTTGTCCCTGGCCTCCAAGTTCCTGTTTTGAAACCAGACCGCTGAGAATCACTGACTACTGCAAATTCTGGCCACTACAGTCAGCAGCAGTAAATAAGAATTTACATTTAATTTGTGAATCATTTTCATTTGCTACAATGAAGAGTGGTTCATATAAGCTAAAGCAGGGGTTCTCAAACCTGGTACACGTAAGATTTATAAGAGGGTGTCATAAAAAAATAATTCCTGGTCCAAACTACAGAAAATCCTATTCACATGACTATTAGCATAGCAAACAGCTACTCTGAAAAAGAATGCTTTACAGTAGCGCTGTTCATTCTTCCCCTTGGGGATTTTATCTTGATCCCATCCTACTCAAGTTTTATTCCCAACATGCACTGTAACTGCTTTATAACTGCAAGTGGGTACAGGGGACTTCTCTTTAAATCCAAGGATTAGAAGTCTTTTTTTTTTTAAATTTATTTATGCATAGAAGCTGGGGTGTAAGCCAGAGGTGTGGGGTGGTGAGAGGATTCACCAGAGACAGAATAGGGGGCAGAGCAGGCAGATGGACTGCAGTACACTGCTAAGGGGAGCAGAGGGTGAGGCAGGAGAGGTCTGCTGTGCCATGTGGGAAGCTCCCTGGCCGGGATCGAACTCCTGCTGCAGTGGCTCTGGATAGCTTTGCTCAACCCGTTCTGCCACCAGGGAAGTCCCTTAGAAGTCTTCTTACTTGACCCTATCAGAATGAAAAGTTGATCACTTCCTCCTCTTTAACCCCCTTTCACTTGGTTTCCTGATTATCAGGGTCTTCTGGTTGTCCTGGCCTCATCAGGTATTCTTTTTCTGTCCTTTCATCAGTTTTTTCTCATCTCTAGAGTGGTAAGTGCTGCAGCCTTCAGTCTTGGATTGAAGTTTTCAATTTTCTCTTTCAGTACTTTACCTGACGAGCTCATCCAGTCTAATGGCTTTACATACGACCTCACACTGCCAGCTCTCAAATTCTTATGTTCTGCTCAGACCTCTTTTATGAACTTCTGGACTTAAATATCCTACTCAACAATTCATTTGTATGTTTGATAATTTAAAACCCACAAAACTCCAAACCAACTCCTGATCTTACCCCACTAAATTTCTTCTTCCACATGTCAGTAACAACATTCCTATAATTGTTCAAGTCCAAACATTCAAGTCAGTTTTGAGTCCTCTATTTCTTTCACTCTACAAACAAATTCTGTAAATTTTTGTCAGTTTTACATTCAAAATAAGTTAAGAATCCAACCATTTATCACCAAGCCCTGTACTGCAAATTCTGCTAAGTCAGCATTACCTGGACTTGTTGGGTCTCCAAAGTTCCAACTTTGCCCATTACAATGAAAGGAAAAATATTTTTAAAATACCAGTCAAAGCCTATCGATTCTGTTTGAACCCCTCTTCTCAACCACTCTGGATTCAGCCATACTGTCTTCCTTGCTATTTCTATAGCTTATGAATAGGTAGCACTGTCTCAAAACCATTGCACTTTCTCTTGCTCCTGTCTGAAATATCTGTATGATTCATTCCCTTCTTCAAGTTTTGCTAAAGTTGCCTTCTTAGTAAGGCTTTCCCCAAATCAACACACCTATTCCTACCTGGAATTTCTCCAGAATAATATCTAATATATAATTAGATAATTACAATTTATTAGATGAAATACAACTTGTTTGTTAATTTGTTTATTGTCTGTCTCCAGTAAAGGAATGTGAGTCTCTCAAGAAAAGGTATTTATCTATTGCTGTATGACTAGTGCTTACAACTGTGCTTCACACATAGTAGAGCTTTAAAGATGTTTGGTAAATGAGTGAACAGACAATCTACTGTGGAATTCATGTTTCTGTTTTGTTGTCCTTTAATCAAGTACCCCAAATGATTCTAAAGCTAGCTATCCCAGAACCACACTATGAAAAACACTGAGCTGGAATAAAACATTTTTTGCCAATGAATAAATGAGTACTAAACTTGAGTATACACTTTGACTTGGGCTTGTCGAATTGAGGAAGTCCATGAAACCTTCCAAAGTACATGCAAACAATACAAAGATGCCTGGGAGAGAATTCATAGCTTTTATAACATTTTCAAAATAGTGATTTAAAAAAGATTAATAACCTCTAACTTGGTGGTAACATCATAGATAACACATTTATACTCAGAGTCCTTCAGTTCTTCCAAATACACAAAGAACAAGGGTGCTGTATAACCACCAAGAACACTGGAGACAATACAATGAGAAGTGCCTACAAAACACATATTCAACAAATGTATCATCACAATGACTCAAAAATTAAGGTATTATAATCACAGTTTACATGCATTTCCGGGTGGACGGTCATTCAGCCTTTTTTCTATTTTTCAAAGTAGCTGAAATTTCATAAAACAAATTTTAGAAGTGAGAGCAAAATTATACCAAACTTTACCATAACTTAACACACAAATATTTGAACTATTCTATTTTTATAATAATATTTAGGATGTACATTCCAATTAGCTAAAAGGTTTCCAAAGAAGATATGAATATTAACTGTACAATATTTAATCTGCTAGGGTAAAAAAGGAACCAATGTTTTATCTTGAAAAAAAATACAGTTTTATGAAACATTTTATTTTTCATCAAACTGAAAGCTTAAGAAAATATAATCTCAAATACCTTTTTACTCAGATTTCCCAACTGTTTATTCTCTATTTGTTTCAACGATCTCATTATATACACATATGCATACTGCTTCTTATACACATATCAATAAACAATGTTTCTAAATATGCATTTTTTTCTATACTAAGTAAAAGTAAGGAGTCACTGTGCCCTTATCCTTTCATTGTGCATTTTCTAAGATGAAGGATAATCCATAGATATGGAAATCAGGAAATTTAATACTTATGTACTGTCTAATCCACAGTCTGAATAAATTTTGTCAATTGTGTCAATAATGTCCTCTGTAGTTATTTCTCCTCTGGGACCAAATCTAATTTAAGAAGCATGGACTATTTAATTGTCTTGTCATTTTAGTCTTTAATCTGGAACAGTCTGTATTTCTTGATATTTACAAAAAATATCAGCCTAGTTGCAAACGGTTTATCAATTTGGGTTTGTCTGATTTTCTTCATGAGTCAGTCCAGATTACACATTTTTGGCAAGAGTACACTCACTACTTCATCATATGTTTGAGGGGAGGTATTTAGAGACTAAAATAACTACCCTGGTTTGTCATCAAACTTTCTACTCATTAGTTTTCTACTGTAGAAATTCTACTGTGAAGTGCCTTCTCTATTCTTCCATCATTCACTCATTCATTTCATTGTTATGTATCAATAAGGACACATGGGTTTTTATTTTATCCACTGGGGTATCAACTACTGATATCATTTCTATTTTGATGCTTATATTGCCCTTGACTTGATAGTGGGAACACCTTTACATTGGTTTCTGGATGCTCCCATGATTATGTGACCATTTCATTCAGACATAAGAACAAGGTCCAGCTTCCTCTAATACCTTCTCTGACCCAGTCCTACATTCAGCCTTTTCTATCAGTACCCTTTTCTTTTTAAAAGCAAATGGTTATTTACAATTCAAAATCAGGCACTAGGTATACTCATTGTACTGTTGCATCATTACTTCTGAGTCTTTTTGGTATAGAGGATATACAGAAATAAAACTGTTTTATGTTTATGTACACACAACTATGTATATATGTGGTATGTAAGTATAACATGTATTATACATAAACATACATCTATTGTATACATTATATATACTTTACAAATACAACTGATACTTGAACAACATGGGAGTTGTTCAAAAAAGTGTAAAACTTCTGATTCCTCCAAAACTTAAGTACTAATAGCCTACTAGTAACTAGAAACATCACCAACATAGGGACTTCCTGGTGGCGCAATGGGTTAAGTGCAGCATTATGAAGCTATCCAGAGTCACTGCAGCAAGAGTTCAGTACCTGGCCAGGGAAATTCCCACACGGTGCAGCAGACCTCTCCTGTCTCGCCCGCTGCTCCTCTCAGCAGTGTACTTAAGTCAATCTGCCTGTTCTGATCCCCACTCTGTTTCTGGTGAATCCTCTCACCACCCCACACCTCTGGCCTACACCCCAGCTTGTATGCATAAATAAATAAATCTTTAAAAAAAACAAAACATTACCAACATAAACAGTTAACACATATTTTGAATGTTTTGTGTATTGTGTACTGTATTCTTACAATTAAGTGAGAGAAAAGAAAAAGTTAAGAAAATACATTTATAATATTGTACTGTATCAATACTATATGTTTACATTGTTTCTTTACAAGATGAATTATCTAATCAGTGTGATGACTGTACAGATGTAGATGTTATACATATTACTACTTTTAATATATTGAAAAGTATATTAAATATTAGTATTGTGTTCATTAGAAACCTATGTTTTAGTGCTGACTATAACTATATGAATTTTACTCTATTTATCTAGTATATTTAAAATATGAATAGGGACATCTCTAATCCAATCCAACAATATAACACAACCCATCTTCTCCCATTCTGTATTTCCATTTCTTTCCCCCAAAGTAAGAAACCTGGTTCTCTCAATACATTCACGTGTTTCCTGAATCCTAGAATAGAGTACACAGTTTTAAATTTGCCAATACCACCATGAGAAATCAACATTATAAAACAATATTCAATATTTAACTTTTTTGGTAGTAAAACTGATGTATCTTGAGATGCATAAATATTAAGAGTATAATTTGATGAGTTTTGACAAAAAGATATATCTGTGTAAATTATACAACTATAAAATACAACATTTCTATTTCTCCAGAAAGTCCCTTTCTATATCAACTTCCCCATTACACAAAATTTTTTTTCCATTTTTTCCCACTAGAATTAGCTTGCCTACTGGAATTCTTTAAATGAAGGGAATCATAAAACTTGTAGTCTTCTGGTCTTCTTTTGCTTAGCACAATGTCTACAAGCTCCATGTATGTTGTAGGGTATGTCAGCAGTCTGAGTAACAACATGATTTACCTATCAATTCCTCTTTGGACTTCTGGGTTGTTTCCAGCTTTAGGCCTATTATGAATAAAGTTCTTCTGAACACTCCTGAACAAGCCTTTTTCTAGACACATGTTTTGATTTCTCCTGGATAAACACCAAGGAGGAATCGCTGGGTAAAAGGGTAGGTGTATGTTTAACTTCATAAAAATCTGCCAAATCTTTTCCCAAAGTGGTTTCAACATGTAACATTTCCACCAAGTAATGTATGAAAGCTCTTGTTTTTCTACATCTTAAGCCAATTATTTGAAGAGACCAATCTATTCACTTCATAGTTTTGTTTTTTAAAATGATGAACTAATTTCCAAGTATGATTAAGAGTTTTTCTATATTTTTATTTCTATCAATTTTTTAAAAAGATTTATTTTTTATTTATACACACAAGCTGGGGTACAGGCCAGAGGCGTGGGGTGGCGAGAGGGTTCACCAGAGACAGAGTGGGTAGCAGAACAGGCAGATCAGAAATACACTGCTGAGGGGAGCAGTGGTCGAGGCAGGAGAGGTCTGCTGCGCCATGTGGGATTCTCCCCGGCCGGGCGTCGAACTTGCGTCGCCGCTGCCGATAGCTCCACAGAGCAGCGCTTAATTGCTGCACTACTGGGGAGGCCCTATTTCTATCAATTTTTGTTTCAAATAGGAACACTTATTAGATTGTAAAGATAACCTCAGATATGCTAGGTTTATATGCACTATAACCTAATGTTACAATGCCTTCTTAATGAAGTGATCCATTTATCAGTACAAAATGTCCCATTTTACTTCTAATAACACATTATTTTAAATTCTACTTTGTTTACATTAATATGGTTACCTGGGATTTTATTTATTATTTAGTATTTGTGTACGATATATTTTTTTACTTTTTACTTTTCCAAAATATGTGTCTTTGTACTTAAATGTCTCTTAAACAGCTGACAGTAGTCCTTTTTTGTTTTTGAACTTATTCTGTAAATCTTTACTTTTAAACAGGAGTGTTAATCTATTTATATTTACCATAGATACTGATAAGCTGTATTTAGGCCTAAAATTTACTATTTGTTTTATATTAGTCCCATTTGTGTTTGTTTCCCTCTCTTTCCTTTTCCTATCAATTTTTTACTTTACCAATATAAATGTACAGTTATAACTTTTCTTTAAATAGACATGAATCTTTTAAAGAAATGAAAAATATAGTTCTCTTAATTCCTTCCTGTAAATTCAAGTTTCCATCATGCATCTTTCTTCTTTGGCCTGAAAAATGTCCATTTAGCAATGAATTAATTTGCCTGAAAATGTCTTTTCATTTTACCGTATTTCTTAAAGATAGCTTTGCTATATATAGAATTCTCACTCAACAGAGTCTTTTGCTTGTTTTTTTCCCCAGTCTCCTAAATATGTCAATTTCATTATCTCCCAGCTGATACTTTTTGTTGAAAAATGAGGAGTCAACACTCCTTCAAAGCATTTGTTACCTTTTGCATAATGCATTGGTTCCCAAGCTGCTCTGTCAGGATTTTCTCTTCCATCACCAGACTTCACTAGTTTGAGTATGAGTTCTCAGGTATGGTTTTCTTTGTATTTACTTTACTTGGAGTTCTCTTGAGTGTTTTTAGAACTGTAACTGCTTTTTCACCCATTTTGGAAAATCTATGGTCCTTATTTCTTCAAATACATTTACTTCTACATATTCTTTCTATTATTTTTGTGAATCTAACTGCACGTTACAGTTCCAAATATAGTAATAGTAATGTGTAACACCCATCTATTTCTGAATAAATTCATCTTAATTAAATATTCAATTCAATATAAGCTTAGGAAGTTTAGGATAAGTCAAGTAAGAAAGAGACTACAACCCTCATTAGTTCCTATTTATTTTTGTAACTTAAGATACAAACCTCCAGTGAACAATGAAAGCATGATCACCTAAGCAATGGTATATATATGGAACACATGCTTCTGTCATTAGAAAGAATACTCCAGCTCTGCCATGGTTTTTCTAGGCCAGCAATAAGATGTTGCTTATTTCAGAACCTTCCAGTGCAAATGACTAAGCTTAAACAGATTAACTTCTCTGCAGTCATTGCTCCAACAATTTTGCAGTCTCAGACTGGGATATAAACTTTATTTCTGGGGGTATATTTGGAAACATATTTTTCTGAGTCTCCATTCTCCCATCGTAATTCCGAGTTGCAAAAGGTGAAAATAAATCTAAGTGTCTAAGCACAATGCCACAAAAATGGTAGCAGTAGGTCCCTTCCCTATATTTTATCATTACTAAACCATCATAGTTCATTACTTTGCTTCTCCTTCTGAGTTAAAACTCAAGTTCTTTGAGAATAGGACAACATATTCAATTGACACCCCCAAATTTACAGAAACTTCTCAACAAATAAGAATAGTTTTATTATCTTTTATCTGAAATTTCCATTTTCTTCTTAAATTAGCAGTATTAAACTTAAACCAAAGACAATGAAGAAAAAAAGGCAAAATGACAACTGTTCCTTAGACATTGCTAAAAGTGAAATCAATAAAAAATGCAATTAAAGGAAGCATACCAATAATACTAGCCATAAATAGATCACACAGATGCTACAGCAGGAAAACAAAGTATTTGTTTTACAAACATCTCTTGCTTTAAGGTACAAAATTAAGAATTTTAATACATACTTAGTGACTGTATACGTAAGAGAAGCCCCCAAACGGCTAGAAGCTTATATAACAACTTTAATTAAATACCGAGATGGAATTATATAAGGCACAGTTAAAAGAGTTAAATGTTTACCTAGCACAGAGAAGGAAGAGTTGAGACACGGATTAGTAGCAGATAAACAATAAAAACCAAACCAAACTAAACCTGAAGACTAAGAAAAATAAAGACTATTTTGGTTTTGTGCGACTCTGAGTAAATGACATGAAATTAAAGGGAAAAAATACCAGGAAACAGACGAAGAAAAATGCTGTACCTGCTATCACATTTTAGAAGAGTTATGAAAAAAGTTTTATATAAACAAATATGAACATTATTTCCATCCGCAGATAGAAAAGTGCAACGTTAAACTATAGCAACTTTTGAAACATGAACTAAATAGACACTTTTTTACTCTGAAATTCTACTCTGTGTGAAAATTTAACTCCAAAGAAATGAGTAGAATGAGACATCCCAGTCCCTGCGCCAGCTTTCAAGGACTTGCTGTATAATTCGTTCCCAATGAATCACTTGTGTAAAACTTGACTTGCGTAAAACTCAAGTAGATACACTTACAATGTAATACTCATATACAATACCCTAAATGTGGCAGAGTTAAAATAATGGAGAAATATATTTAAAGAATAGAATAATGTAGCTAAGACTTGAAGAGAAGGTAAGATTTAGGCAAAGCAGGCTAAAAACACAAACTTCCCACAGGTGCAACTTGCGGGTGGTAAGCAGACTTCATGACAAACATGAAACTGGACGGGTAAGATGTAGAACAAGTAGGAGCCTAAATTTGCTATGCCAGGAAATGAAAAGACCTTGCAGGTTCTTCAAATAATACAGTAACAGAGAAGAACAGGCTTACGAAAGCGGGTCCCAATAGAAAGATAAATTAATAAGGTATATTGCAGTGAGCTAGCTTGTGAATTAGTGGCATAAAAAAAAAAAAGGTTGGGCTATTAAATAACATGAATTTAATTAGAGAATAAATTTTTTTTAAAAGACTATTTGTTTATGCATACAAGCTGGGGTACAGGCCAGACACGTAGGGAGGCGAGAGGGTTCACCAGAGACAGAGTGGGGAGGAGAACAGGCAGATTGATGGAAATACACTGCTGAGGGGAGCAGTGGGCGAGGCAGGTGAGGTCTGCTGCACCATGTGGGAATCTCCCTAGCCGGGCGTCGAACTAGCGTCCCTGCTGCCTACAGCTCCACAGCGCAGCGCTTAACCGCTGCGCCACCAGGGAGGCCCCCAGAAGAATAAATCTTTAGAAAGGATGGCTGTTAGGTACTCAGGCCTGCAGGTTACTAACTTCTACACTATGTCTATTTTGCTATTCTACTTTTTCCTTTTATCCTACTGGAAATCTGCTCTTTACTATCATAGGTTTTAGTGGATCCTTTGTATTAACCTTTGTTTAACTTAGTTTTTATATTATCCTTTGTATAACAGCTTTTTACCTCTCTTTTTAAAATACTTTTTTTTTTAATTGTGGTAACATTGGTTCACAACAGTGTTTATGTTTAGAGGCATAGAAGTTACAACTTCTAATCTAAAACTATTTTTACTTCTCATTTTCTCTTTCTTCTATGCTTTTTCATCTTTGGTCTTTATTCTCTTTGTCCCATCACTTCTTACAGACTGATAGAACTGCAACTGACTTCAGAGACCCTCTGGTCCAGGCTTCCCACTTTACAGAAGAAAAATAAATCCAAAAAAGTAGGTGAAATGATTTCTTGGTTTGGAATTCGGTGGGACTTTGCTCTAACCACTCTCTCCTTTTCTCTTAGAATAAAGTTTCAGAGTTGGTAGGAGAATACTGCTAACATTTTGAAAACAACAAAAAGTAAAAGCCACTACTATTTTGATTATAAAGATGATAAAATTAAAAGGAAATTAAAAAATGCATAAATAGGGCCTCCCTGGTGGCACAAGGGGTTAAGTCTCAGCACTATGAAGCTGTCTACAGCCATTGCAGCATGAGTTCAAGCCACTGCAGCACAGAGTTTGATCCCGGGGCCAGGGAGCTAATCCATATGGCGTAGCAGACCTCTCTTGCGTCACCCATTGCTCCCCTCAGTAGTGAATTTCAGTCAATCTGCCTGTTCTGCTCCCTACTCTGTCTCTGGTGAATCCTCTCACCACTCCCCCACACCTCTGGCCTGCACCCCAGCTCTTTTTTTTTTAAAGATTTATTTATTTTTTGTATACAAGCTGGGGTGCAGGCCAAAGGTGTGGGGCGGTGAGAAGGTTCACCAGAGACAGATTGCAGAGCAGAACAGGCAGATCGACAGAAATACACTGCTGAGGGGAGCAGCAGGCGAGGCAGGAGAGGTCTGCTGCGTCAGGTGGGAATCTCCCCTGCCAGGCATCGAACTCACGCCACAGCCACCGACAGCTCCACAGCGCTGTGCTTAACCCGTTGTGCCTCCAAGAGTCCCTGCACCCAGCTCTTGTATGCATAAAAAAATGAGTAAAATAAAAATGCATAAATTAATTTAGAGAACAATTAGAATGCCATTCTCCTCCCCATTTTTTGGTTGTTACAGATTTTGGTGTTTTTCAAATAGCTTTTTTTGAGAAAAAAGGGAAACAACTATAACTAGACAGTTTCAGCTTAATTTAAAAACGACAGAATAATATCACTCAGTTCACTTATAAATGAATAAGAAAGCTAGAGCAAGTCCTGAAATATACCTACAGGAGTAGATATTAAAACAAAAAAAACAGCCTACATGAAATTCTTAAACTCATTCTTTTGTATCCAAGTCCCTGCTCTATGATGCTCAAATAACTAAGGAAATTGTTCTATGTTAAGGATACTTAAATACAAACCTAGAATTTTCTTCTGAAACGCAGATGAATCATATACTAATTATATGTGAAGATATTTATGTGTTCCTTCAGTAAAAGCAAAACAAAACCTACTTTACTTACTTAAGACTTCTGAACATTTGGTTCTTTTTCCTATGTCTATTACTTTGCCTATTATCTGGACTCCCCGTTACTGGCAGTTATAACTTCCAAGGACTGTGTGCTTGCTTATGAGATATGTAAAGGGCAAACAAAGCAAGTTCCCAAAGTAAGGAGAAGTAGAAGAGACAGGAAAGTTCTCTAGAAAATATCTGGCAAACTGATCTGCTGCTTCATCTTAACAGGATATTCTTTATCTTGAATTTCTACCTACTTCTCTAAATACAGTCCCTCAGTCACTTCTTGCATTGGAAATACAGATATTACCAGGATGTTTATTTGAGTATCCTATCTCTCCTTCAGAACTATCCTCTCATCAGAGGGTTTTGTAGCCTCTTAACTTGAATTGTCATCTCTATTTTGTGAATTTCTCAACTATTTATTTCTATGAATCCCGGAAAACTTCTTTTTGAATGTCACACTTACACCTTAAATTTTAAAATCTAAGTGTGAAGATGTTATTTTTCCTGAAATTAAACCCAACCCACCTTGTATCAAGTTCCAAAGGAATCATTTGCTAGTTATTTTGCCAAATAATTGAAGTTCTACTTTATACCAGTTGACTTTATAGATTTTTATCATACAAGCACCCCAAAACATGGTTCTTTATTTAAAAACGTCACTAACAGAAGATTCCAGACTTATAATCTGTCTAATCTGGTTTACAATTTACTTTTCTAATGTGAAGTCTCATTATTTTCCTTTGCCAACCTGGAACTCTCTAAAATCCTACTGAATTATATAAAGCTTCCATAATGTCAAGTTTAAATCACCTTTGATTCCTCAAGCATTCAGAACAATGTCTCATACTAGTAACAGAGAGAGGAAAGGAAATCCAGATCATCAACAACAACTGGAGATGGGAGTAGAAGGAGAACTAAACAGAAGATCCATAGGGCTTGAGAATATAAAAAGGTGATATACACTGAGAAGGATTTCAGGTTTTCACATTCCAGGTTGATTTTTTCTGACACTACTTAGTTTCAAGAAAATTTGACAGTGGTGGCTCTTAATACTCCATATGCTAGAAGGTGTTTTAGAAATATCTGGGAGTGGTTTCTGGTTACCTGAACGACTGAGGAATGGGAATGCTGTGTGGGCAAGGACTAGGGATGCTTGATATTTTGAAATAAAAGGGACAGTCACACGTGGCACAGGTTTAAAATGTTCTGCACAACTCTGCTAATGCTAAGCCTAAAGCTCACTTTCATTTTACATATAAACAACATTTTGCAGTTTTGAGACACTGTTTTATAAAATTACAAACATCTCAGATATATTGTCCTTAATTCTGATTGGAAAATTAGTATGAGTTGCTCATCACTTTGAAAGAAGTCCTCACAGAGTGCAATGTTCTTATATTCAAATCACCAATATAATATGCCTCTATCAGTTTTATTTATAGCTCTTTATTTCCTCTTTCTTTTTACATTACTATCTTCCCCCTCAGAAAACAAGTTTTCCACACTGATGGTAAGGACTATGAAAATGAAAAACACACTAAATTGAGAGTAATGACTTTGCCACTTAGCCTCAATGTACTCATGTATAAAATGAATATGTACTCTGGTTATCTTACAGGGTTATGAGAAAGAAAACTGATACAACACCTATGAAGTATCTCATAAAAATATCAAATTCTAATATGTTTTACAATAGAAACAAATTGGAAGCAATACTTCTGACTACAATTAAAATAGGAAAAAAAAAAATCCTAAAAAGTCTCTGCCTCCAGTATGTTTACCAAATAACAGTGCAGAAATTTAACAGCATACCGGGTAATACTTAAACACTTAATAAAATTAAATCCAAACCTGAGTTGCTCAGTTCAGTAGTCATGAATTTGTAATTTCATGTTTTGTTTTTTTACATTTTAAAATGTGACATGCTGCTCTAATCAAAGCAGTAACAAAACTGATTAAATATCAACAATATTGATCTTCAGATATAAAATAAAGAATGTGAACTTACTTCATCAGTGAGCTCTCCAAACACGGTTATGACATCTATTAAAAGACTTGCAGTATAGAAGGACTTAATCATGTTTCTGAAAGAGAAAAAAGCGGTGATCTAGTTGAAATGAAAACCATTAAGATGTAGTTCTAGTCATATAGTTATAAGCAAAAATTCCAAAGTTTATAAAAGTATTCTGAAATCAATGTTTTAAATAAAATCAGACTTCACGAACACAATGGTGCTCCTTTTGTAATCTGTTTTTAGAAGTAACAACCCATATATAGGTAAATATGTTACAGCAAAGTTTCATGGTATACTTCTGATTTTAGAAAATGGAACGACAGTGTTACCTGAATCCACATCAGTCCATATGTATATGTATTATTACAAAAATGACAAATCATTTGAATTGGCAGGGCTGGGAATTCTTTACATCACCATAACTGAACAAGGCTGGTTTTGGATAAAATCCACCTTTATATTCTATTAAGTATGCAAGAATGGCTAGTTAAGGAATATTTACTGAAAAATGAATCTCACCTGGGTAATTCTCAATCATTTTCTCTAAAGACAGAATTGCACTTGTAACCCAAAATCATTCTAAGAGTCTACAAGTAATTTAAGGAAAAAAAAATCTAAACAATAATCAGGAAGTCAAAGTATTCATTACAAATTGAGCAATTCTGTTTATTATCATAATTAAATTACTTATGTGATATTTAAAAAGTATTATAGTTAAACACGTAATTTTAATTTTCCTCTTTACTTACTTATGAAATCGCCCAGCTCGATCTTCATTATCTGCATACAAAAACATTTTCAGAGCATAATTCTCCAAATGGGCACAACCAACTATTTCTTGCGTGACAGCTTCATTATCACCCAATTGTTTCTTAAGCTAAAATAAAACCAGATACAAAGTTTACAGCTTCTAACTCATAAAACTATATGCTTAAGTACAAATATTCCTAATAATCATTATAAGTAAATTATTTTACATTCATTTTTATAAATATATTATAAATTAAATCTTGTAAAAAAAGAGTTACTGTTTTAGCCCAAGGTATTTAAATGATATATAAATAATAAAATTAATAATAAAATTAATAATATGTTAAATAATAAAATTCAACTTTTACAAATTTTAATGAAATACACTTATGATATTTTACAAAGGAAAACTTAGCTCAAAAAATCAAAATAGCCAAGAATAAAAAGATTCATATTCAGATACATGCACATGTAAAGCATCCAAAAAGTATTTCCAAATAATGTATTAGTAAATGTTCTTTCAGGTATCCTAAAATGGAATTAGGAAATTCTATCCTAGCCATATATAATGAAAAAATTTAACTTATTTCTATTCAATTTCCTCTATCAAAGGCGCGCGCGCACACACACACAAATATATATAAAATAAAGACTAGAAAGATCATTATATCTTAAAATAGTATTGCTATCTAATAGAGCACATTAAAAATTAATTGAAAAAAGATAATTCTAAGTAAGGGATATAATGGCAAACTTAGAATTTGAATATGGAAGTTTTTAAATTTACAGATATGTATCTCAAATCAACACAGTTTACATACAACTGTGTAGATTTCCGGGGTTTGTCCCTCATGAAAGGATGACTCAAAGGCCATCTACACTAACATGGAACAAGATATAATACATGCAATGACACAACAATCTAATTTATGCTTACAACTCCCTTAGCAGTATGATGTAAATAAACATTTGTGTCTAATTTTTCCTCAGCTATAATGATGTTGCCGATGGCTGCCAAGGGAAACACCTAGAATGTACACACATGCATAAATGAAATAAAATGGCATTTTAAGCATCAATCACAAAATAAATGATCAGAATGAACTTACAGCTTCTAATTGATCCATTAGCTTTGATAAAAATTTACGACATTCAGGAGTTTTACTATCAATCTTCATTCCAGTTTGCATCGAATATAAACGGCCTATAAAGAAAAGTAAAAAAGGTCGAATTGGGCTGGCTGCCACTGTGCTTATGCGCTATAGGAGATCATGTTTTAATATTTTGTATGTGTGGGGACAACAATGTGGAAAGTAAAATTGACATATCGTTGTATAAAGGTTTCCTAATTTTTTAAAAAAGATTGATTTATTTATGCATAAAAGAGCTGGGGTGCAGGCCAGAGGTGCAGGGTAGTGGGTGAGATGATTCACCAGAGACAGAGTGGGGAGCAGAACAGGTGGTTCTACTGAAATACCCTGCTGCGGGGAGCAGCAGGCACAGGAGAGGTCTGCTGCACCATGTGGGATAGCTTCCTAGCTGGGGTTTGAACTTGTGCCGCAATGGGTGCTGACAGCTTCATAATTTTTGATTTTTAGTGTGCTTTCAAATCTCCCCCCAAAAAATTTTAAAAAAGAAAAATGGGATTTGAACAGTTTAATTTTTTAACATATTTTTCCATGAATGAGTGTTTAAACTAGGTTTTGTCTAATAAATCATTTAAATTTTAAATGGATTTAGAAGTAAAACTTTCATTTACCCATTTAGAAATATAAAGAACACAAAAATATTATCCAAAGAATACAAGCAATTTATGATAATGATTATAAATTTTTACTAAATAAAATTTTCTTCTATAAAAAAAAAAGGACTAGACCCCACACTGCCACACTGTCAAAGGGACCTGCAACTTAATTGGTAACTTAGGGCACTTTGAAAAGCTACCAAATGCACAAGAGCACTTGCCAAGTGCCAGATAAGTGATACTGATAAGGCTAATAAGTAGAACTGTTTTAATGATTTAAGTACACAAGTGAAAAAAATACAGATGCTCTTTGAAAGCATTCTAGACAAAGGTAAATGCTAAAGACCTCTAACACCAATGATGCTACACCAATAATGTTAACAGGCCAATGCCAAACAGTTTTGGGGTAACTGCTGTTACTACTGGTGTATACATATATTGTCTGTAATTTAACTTACACTGATCAATATATTCTGCAGATTTCTATGAGCACTACAGTGCTCCACAGTCTGGACACATATTCTAACTGAAGCACATTCAGGCAACAGTTGGATGTTGATCAGTACAAAACCATGTGCCAACACCGTACCTTCTCCTGCCTACAGTTAAGACTACTCCAAGGCAGCTAATAAGAAGTGGAATTTCTGGGTCATAGCATGTGTATCTTGTTCTTTGAGAACTACTCTTAAACTCTCCTCCCAAACAGATTACCAATATACAGTTATATCTGTAACACCGACAAGCACCCACTTCCCCCAGACTCATGGGAAAAAAACGGTATCATTAAAACTTCCTGTCATTCTCAGAACTGCAAGTGTTATCTCAGTTTGACTTCCATTTTCACTAAAGGTGTTAGATATTTTACTGGATAGCTCTAAAACCTCCTTCACGAATAGCTATGCAAACAAAAATCTTCCCTTAAATTTTCCATTGTTTTTTTTTTTTTTGCTCTATAACACGTTGTTTGTGGCAGGTTCTTGGTACAGTAGTAAGGAGGGATATAATGCCCTCCCCCCCAGGAATCCTGTGAAAGCTCTCCTCTTTCTGTGCTTTATTTTTCGCCTCAGCATATAATCATCTTCTATTTATTCATCCTTTCTGATTTGAATTTAAGCTACATGATGATGGCCGGTGTATTCCTGGCATGTAGGATAGCGCTTGGCCTTCGATAAACATTTTCTGAATAGATAAATAAAAGAACAAAATTAAGTTTTCATGGGACAAAGACCTCATTTTTGAAAACTGGCTATCCTCTGCTTTATCTACTCCAGTTTTATAACATGGCTTGGTATCTGTCAGCTACTCTCAGGATTTACAATTCAAATGTATTAATAAACACGTAATACATATTTATACTATCTGTATGTATTTTCAATTTTAATAGCTTTATCTGAAGGAACTACTTTTTA
This sequence comes from Scalopus aquaticus, assembly GCA_004024925.1. Classification (NCBI taxonomy): domain Eukaryota; kingdom Metazoa; phylum Chordata; class Mammalia; order Eulipotyphla; family Talpidae; genus Scalopus; species Scalopus aquaticus. The sequence continues at coordinate 46,995 of PVIJ01008356.1, forward strand.
ATGCTTAGGCTTTGGAGGGTTATTTCATGTTATAGAGCTTGAAATTTAATTTATTAATAATTCATTTCTACATATAAAATTTAAGGGTTTGATCCATTTAGGTATTAGTGAAGGAAAAGGAAGTTACGGAAGTATTGCATAGATTCACACTGCCACACAGTGAAAAAAAACAAGGTGCTTTAGTTTTCATTGTACATGAGTCAGCATTAGATATCACTTTTACTCAAGTACAGATAAAATTTGAAAAGGAAAAACAAACACTATTTGAGTTTAAATAACCATGTTTTTGATCACAGAGGTGACATTTTCTGTCTTCTTTTCTCTTATAAACAATCATTTTTCTTTTTTAGCAAGATGTATCCAAGTCCACTTCCTATTTGTTCACTGATTTCAGTCATTTCACCTCATCTCTACCTCCCAGTCTTGTCTTTTAAAGCATGGTTGAAAGAGACTTCTTTAAACCAGTCATATTACTTTTGAGTTGCTCAAGGTCCCCCCTCCACTACTACCCCTACCCTCATTCTAAGCTTGGAAAGTTCTTTTATCTTCAGGGAATTGATATTCAGTTACATGATTTTTCTACTTTTTTCTTATGGTTTAATTTTTCAAATTTAACTGTGTGATCTAAGTTGCAAGTTCCTGACACCTTTATCAAAATACTTAATAATCCACCCTTTCTCTAATGAATTGAGATTTCTTCTTTAATATATTTTCATTTGTATTCCCTAACTATTTGATCTCACTGCTATCTTAGATCAAATGTCATCTTTTACATAATTTCTTAACTCACACTTTTTCTTCCCCTGATTTTAATGTTTCTAACTATACTACCAAAACTTTCTGGGGAATTTTAAGCATTCTTATTCTTAAAGAGGAGACTTTTAGGTTGAGAGTAGAGATTGTTAAAGATGAAATGAGGCACTGAATGTTTTTTAAGAGTTAACTTGAGAACTGATTTGAATAGCTCCAAACCACTTCTGGCAAAACATACCTACAGAAGCCAGGGGAAAGACTTACATAGAGAAAGTGTGAAAGTGAAGAAAAGAAATTATTTGACTGTTTTAAAGGCTAAGCTGTTGTGATTGGCTGTCCACAGTATTTTGATTGGTATTTTTAAGACATTTGCAGTTTAGATTTCAGTTTGCGTATGGAGGCAGCCCAGTGTTAGAGCCACATCAGTCTATGACCTCCTTGTTTAATTTAACAGATCACTTTTATGCTAGGTTGCTCATATTTCCCCTAACAGAGTCACCACCCTAAGCCATACTGATGCAAATACCTTTAAGATCCCTGATAACAGGAGCTGGTAAGAAAATTGGCTGGTGCATGGAGATGACTATATTAGAATTTTTATTTCATTTTTTAAAGTTTCTGTTTTTACATAATTTTATTATACATATAGTATTAGTATATCAATACACACACGTAATTTAAAATATAAATAGCGATTTGTGTTTTTTCTCTTGATATGTATAATGATCAAAAGGTTGAGAATCACTATTCCTTACTCTTTTTAAAAATACAGCTCTCTTAAATAGAGGACAACACAAAGAAGTAGAAAGACATCCCCTGCTCATGAATTGAAAGAATTAATATTACCAAAATGGCCATATTACCAAAAGCAATTCACAGATTCAACGCTATTCCAACAAAAATCTCAATGACATTCTTCAAAGAGATAGAACGAATACTGATGAAGTTCATACGGAACCACAAAAAAAGCTCAAATATACAAAGCCCTCCTCACCAAAAAGGAGGAGAATGGAGGTATTACCCTCCCAGACTTCAAACTATATTACAAAGCCATAATAATTAAAATTGCATGGTACTGGAACAAAAACAGACACAAAGACCAATGGAACCGAATAGGAAACCTAGAAATCAAACACATATATATGGACAGCTAATCTTTGATAAAGGTGCAAAGAATATGCAGTGGAACAAGGACAGTTTGTTCAACAAATGGTGGTGGGAAAACTGGATGACTACGTGCAGAAAAATGAAACTAGACTACTATCTCATGCCATGCACAAAAACTGATTCAAAATGGTAACAGACTTGGACATAAGACCCCAAACCATAAATTATATAGAAGAAAACATAAGTAAAACACTGCATGACATACACATTAGTAAGTTTCAAAGACACATCACCCAAAGCAAAGATAATGAAGGAAAAGATAAACAGCTGGGATTACATCAAACTAAAAAGCTTCTGTACAGCAAAAGAGACATTAACCAAAACAAATAGCCCACTGACTGGGAGAAAATATTTGTACTCCGTACAACAGACAAGGGTCTGATCACAAAAATTTACAAAGAGCTCACACTACTCAACAAAAACAAAACAAAAAATACAGTCAAAAAATGGGCAGAAGAACTTAAAAGACACTTTTCCAAAGAAGTGCAAATGGCAAACAGGCATATGAAAAAATGTTCAATATCCTTCATAATCAGGGAAATGCAAATAAATACCACAATGAGATACCACCTTACACCAATAAGAATGGCACACATAAAACAAACAGAAAACAACAAATGTTGGCTAGGATTTGGAGAAAAAGGAACGCTCCTACACTGTTGGTGGGACTGCAAACTGGTCCAACCTCTATGGAAAGCTGTATGGTGGTTTCTCAACTAAAAATGGAGCTTCCATATGACCCAGTAATTCCACTCCTAGGAATATACCCAAAGGACACAAAAACATTAACCCAAAAGGGCACATGGACACCTATGTCTACTGCAGCACTATTTACAATAGCTAAAACATGGAAACAACCCAAATGCCCAAAAATTGATGACTGGATCAAGAAGATGTGGTACATGTATACAATGAAGTACTATTCAGCAATCAAAAACGATAAATTAAAGCAATTCTCAGAAACTTGGATGGAGCTAGAAGGGATCATGGTCAGTGAAATAAGCCAGAAAGAAAAATACCAAGTGGGATCACTTATAGAAGGACTGTAAGAGAGGCAATCGAGAAATCAGAAGGAGAAAATAACACACAAAACCTAACAAAAGCAAAAACTAGCAGGCAACCACAAATAAGAGACATTCTACAGGGGAAGGGGAGGAAGAGAGACCAAAATAGAGGAGAAAAGAGCACAAGGGTGCTCTATGGTGATGGTTCATGGGTGAATCAGTGGTGGGAAACCTATGGTGATACACAATAATGTAAAGACTATAAATTAAATATATATATAAATATATAAAATAACTATTTTTACCCCAATCAACCCATGCTTATTCCCTACAACTCATTCCTTCTACATATATCTCCTTAACTAATGTTTTAGAATAAGCAAACTCCTCTCCGACTCCTCAGGTTCCTTTGCCCTCCATCTTAAGGTTTTCTCAGTGTCTTCTAAATATGTTTCATGTTATTCTCTTTCACTTGTTCTTGTTAAGCTTAAATTGCCAAGAACCTTAAGTTCCTTCCATCACTTTGAAATTTTCACGTGAGTAATCAATACTGCCAGTTTTCTATCCATATTCACTATTCCCATCTTCTTTACTAACAAGACCCTTTCATCATTAGGGGGTTACAAACTATGAGCCCAAGTAGCACATTCCCCAGTATGTGCAACAGATAGCCATCTAACAAGACTTGTGACCAGAAATTGTTAAGAGAGATTCCTGGAGAGTCACCTTAAAAAAGGGAATGCTAGCAAGGGGAAGACCTTACTGACTCTTTTCCTTTTCTCCTTCCTGCAGCCTCGATTAAAAATGAGATGACTGAAACACTAGTAGATATCTTGGACCACAAGGCAACTTTGGAAATTGTAATCCTGTGTTGGTCTGTATGTATGAAATTGGAAAGAGCTTGGGTACACCTAATGACTTCATGGAATTGGCACACTTGCACTGGGCACTGCCATCAGACTTTCTTCTAAACAAGAGTAAATCCTTTTTCACTTAGCCATTATTATTTTAGATTTTCTGCAATAAGAAAGGAAATTCTCATGAATACACAGAACTGTGTTCGCAATTCTTATTGCTATCTGACTTCCAATAATTGTCAATATATTTCCCCTTCACACCAGTCATTTCATAGTTAAATTACCATCTGAAACTGTTTTATCTATGAAATCAGTATATCAATCATCTCACTGTCAACCCAATTTCCTTTTCAATATTCAACCATACCTATCAAATGGGTTTCCTGTTACCTACTTCTCTATGATTAGTCTTCTCTCCTTTTAACAATTCTGCAAACAACTTTGATTTTACAATACAGTAAGTTCTTACTTAAGTGGCAGGGTCTTAGAAACTAAGACTTTAGTGAAACCAATTTAAAAAGGCTAATCGATATAAACAAGAACAAAGTTCCTGAAGTATATTTCTAGTCACAAAAACATCACCAAACTTCTTTTTTTTTTTTTTTAGATTTATTTATTTATACATACAGCTGGGGTACAGGCCAGAGGTGTGGAGTGGTGAGAAGCCTCACCAGAGATAGAGCGGGGAGCAGAACAGGCAGATCAGAAATACACTGCTGAGGAGAGCAGCAGGAGAGGCAGGAGAGGTCTGCCACACCATGTGGGATTCTCCCTGGCTAGGCGTCGAACTCGCATCGCTGCTGCCGACAGCTCCACAGCGCAGCGCTTAACCGCTGTGCCACCAGGGAGGCCTAACATCACCAAACTTCTAAAGAAACAAAAAACTTCTAAGATTCAGTAATAATTCATATTCACTCATTCCTCACTCATTTTCCAACCCCGTATTCCAATGTAGGGTACAGGTGGCCAAAGCCTATCCTGGTATCTTAGGGCACTAGGTGGGAACCAACCCTGAAGAGGACATACTTCCATGAAGGGGTGCATGCAAACCCACACCCACCCTGGCTGGGAAAATTCAGACACATCAATGAACTTAGTGTGTTCATCCTTTGAATGTGGGAGGAAACTGAATACCCAGAGAAAAATCCTTGCAGACACGGGGGGAATGTGCCAAATCTACACTGCTCCAAGTTGGGAACTGATTTTTTTTCCTTTATAAATGTTATAATAAACCTATGTTGAACAAAGTGACATTATTCAAAAACCTGCTACATATTTTTCTAGAACTTTACTGCCCTATATCTTTCTTACCCTGAATCTTTTTTTTACATCCCTCTGGTAAAAGCATACTTGTAATAAACTCAACTACCTTCTTTCTCTATGCCTACATACAAACAGCAGAAACTAGTGGAAGTTCAGCATCATTACAAATATAATTATCAACCTCAAATGAGCTTAATTCCTGCCCTCTCAACCTCCCAGATGACTATTTCAAATATACTTTAATCTTTTTAAAACAACAACCATATACAGAGAAATTTAATAGATGTTAATCTGAACATAATATTAGAGAGCATGGTAATATGAGGAAATATAACAGATAATTTCATTTCCTTAAGAGGTCCTTCTCCTTATTTTCTTACCATGGTGGCGAACACTGTGAATCCAACCATTCATGGGGTGCAGCTACGTGGTTGACCCTTTTGGGGGCTAGATGGCTATCCAGCAGACAAAGTGAAGCTGACGCCTAGATTCACCTTGACTTTATGGCAGCCATCTCAGCACTCAACCACTATGCAGACACGTAGAAAAGTAATTCAGTGCTTTCTTGTTATTAAGCAAAAATGATTTATTCCTTTGTAAAATGTACCACTCTCAGTTTCTAATATTTTACTCCTATGTATCTCTGTTGCTTACAATAAGAATGAATACATACTTTGAACAAAATTCAAACTGTTCCCACTTCACTATGACCACAAGCATCATTACTCTTTCTCACAAGACAAACATATCAGTTTTAGGTCCCTTAAAGTCACAATATAGATAGGTGATACTTGAAGTACAGTATAATGACAGTATAGTTTGCTGGTCCTGCATACACACATTTCTTTCCTGGTTTACATGAACATTTACTCTTGTAATTACAGGGCTATTATAGGATAATAATACCCATAATTGAAGAATGAGCTCATCTCAGAATTGAAGAGATTTACAGTAAAAATTAGCCTGGCTTTTACATTTTAAATTATCTTATGTGGCATATATTTTTTAAGTTTAGAAAATATATCACAAGATACATTTAATATAAGTTAATATAAGTTCCAGACTTAAATCTACTTATGAAAATAAATACTTTTACTTTTACCATGAGGATGGCTAAAAGGATCACTTTCAAGTAGAACTCTGTTCAAGACAAGTAATTCATTGTAGCAGCAGCAACATGATGAAAAATTAATGTCTAACATGGAAAATTACCTACTAAAACAGAACAAATAAATGTGTAGCTAAAATCATCTATAAGAAATTATATTTGACTTATTTCATCAAGGAAATGTTTTTTATTTTTATGAATAAATATTATTTGAAGATGAGTAATGAGGCATATTTGGGAAAGGATTAAATACTTTCCGATCCAACTTTGATGTGAGGCATTTAGGAGACAGTTATTAATCCTGAAGGTATGTGTAATTCAAAGTTCCATAAAATCTAAATATTAACAGTCAACCAAATCCTTGCTTAGGAGGATGGACTGCCATGAGAAATATGAAAATGTGAAATGTATAATATAATACACAAAAAAGATACAGAAAAGCAATTGTAAAGAATTATGCTTTAATAGGTTAACAAATGCGGAACTTAAAATATGGTTATTATTTTACCTTTTGTGAAAAACTTCTGAATCAAAGATTGAAAAGAAAGTTTGAGTGAATGTCTATTAAAAAGGGTATTTACTTCCTGTCATAGTATAGCAGCTTTAAGATAAAGTTAGCTATTAGCCAATCCTGAATTCCTACTAAGAGATCATGCTGGTACAAAGCAAACATTAGGTACTTATTTAATTAAAACAAGGCCATAGAGTCTAATTCTGGCCATAAGGGAATAACTATATTTACCATTTTGCTATAAACAACAAAATCAAGGTGGACAAAATACATGAAACAAGCTTTCTGACAATGGAAACAGAGAAGACCATAACCACTGCTGAGAAAGGAAACAAATGAGGGGATGCCAGGGATCTGCCCAGCTGCCACAAAAAAGGGAAAAAAATCACTTTATTGTCTTAAACTTGTTTGACTGGATTTAAGAAAATCCAATTTTTGTGTGATTAACAACAAAACAACAGGCCACTGATGATTAATATTAATATGCATGTGACCTACCGTTACCAATATAGAAATCCAGTATTATTCTGTCTTTAACTGAATTAAAATTTTATGCTTGTATGTCCTGTAACATTTCCAAACTGAGACAACTACATGTACTTACAATTTCCTGAATAACTCTAATTTCCCTATTATCATGAAAAAAAAAATGACTCTCAAGAACAAGTACACATATGGTCATTGAAAATTTACTAATTGTACAATATCGCCCTCTAGAGGAAACTTTAGAAAATTAAACTTGAAATTTGATAGGTTTAGTTCAGCAAACATGAAAGGAATGACTCTGGGTTTAGTTTTATTTACAGCATCAAACCTGATGGAATCAATATATTCGTTGTATAGTGTCTTTGTTCAGTAGACACTCAAATTTGTTTCCTGGCTGCCTTAAAGAAAAAATAATAAACATACGGAGCTCAGAGATTTACTGTTAATGATATAATTATCATTAACAATGATGGTGGAGGGGGTTTCCTCCCTCCACTTAGCAGGAATCTGCCTGATTATTATTATTTTTTAAAGATGTATTTATTTATGCATACAAGAGGGGTACCCGTACCCGCCAGAGGCATGGGGCGGTGAGAGGGTTCACCAGAGACAGAGTGAGGAGCAGAAAAGGCAGATTGACGGAAATACACTGCTGAGGGGAGCAGTGGGCGAGGCAGGAGAGGTCTGCTGTGCCATGTGGGAAACTCCCCTGCCGGGCATCAGGGCATCAAACTCTCGAGTGCCGCTGCCGCCAGCTACACAGGCAGAGCTTAACCACTGCGCCACCAGGGAGGCCCATCTGCCTGATTATTGCATTAGCATTGTGTACCTCCCTTTCATTTCAGCAATTTAAACTAGTTCCTTTACTCCTCACTCTGTAACTGGTTTTCTAATTTATTGCCCATTATCAACAATTTTCCATACAATCATTTCTCATGAGGCATCTGTCATTCAGGTCCTGGTTCACTACTTAATAATATTATAGGAGGACCTGGAACAAGTGCTAGGATGGATTCAGATATCCCGAAAGAAAGCTGTTACAAATGCCAAGAGCTGTGTGTGTTAGTTATCTGGCCTCCTTATTCGCTGACAACTATAGGGCCATAGTGTCCTCCACCTGGCCTTAAAATAAGGTCAATTTAACAATATTTTGAGCTCCTAGTCTTTATTGTGTAAATATCTTTAGTGGTCGAGCACTGTCCAGCAGTATAAATAAATAAAGACCACCCTGGGTGCCAGCATTCTTAAGTTCACAGTCTAGAAGTGTTGGGGGGAAAAAGGACGCCTGCAACAAACTCCACAGATAGGTTTATGGACTCCAGCTCAGATCAAAGAGATCCAAGACACTAAGGGCTATGAATCCCTTAATGCCATCATCATCACCGACGAGGATTACTGGGAACTGAGGGGTGGAGTTAAGCAGCCATGTTTGGTATATAACTAGGTCCACTTATGGACCCTGGGGCTCTCTTGACTTCTCACCAGGCTACAGCGTGCCATTGGGGGTTTCTAGCTCTTCGGATGGATCTGGTAGGACGTATTTGCAGATTTAGCGCTCTCTCCCTCCTTTCTTTTGTCCCTGAGTTATTCATTTTTTAAATTTCCTTTTCTTTTGTAAATAAACTTTTTACTGGGCCTCCCTATTGGCACAGCAGTTAAGTCCTGCACTGTGGAGCTGTCAGGACTCGAGTTCGGCGCCAGGCTGGGGAGATTCCCGCATGGTGCAGCAGACCTCTCCTGCCTCGCCCGCTGCTCCCCTCAGCAGTGTGTTTCCTTTGATCTGTCTGTCCTGCTCCCCACTCTGTCTCTGGTGAACCCGCTCACCGCCCCAAGCCTCTGGCCTGTACCCCAGCTTATATGCTTAAAACAATCAAAAAACCTTAAATTAACCTTTTTGTGAGTGCCTGCAATTGGTCTTATTATAAGTCCTTTTTTAAGCACGCGGGTGAGAACCCACAGTCAGGTACCCCACTATATATCGGGGTTGCCCTGTAACAGAAGGGACAACAGGCAAATGAGAAACAATTAAGGTAAAGTCACACAAGACACAAAGGAGACAGAGAAGAAGCACCTTAAAACTAGTGAGAAAAGTAAAATTTCAACTAGTACCTTCAGGATGAAAATAGACTAGGGGGGTGAGGAAGTGGTGTCAAGACAAAATGAACAGGACGCTGGAAGACTTGGAGAGCAGAGAAAGAAAGGCTCAGTGAAATGAAATTCAGTTTGATTAAAACTACAGAAGATGATTCAGAGTTCAAATGATGAAAGTCATTAAAGGCACTTAAATATTTTTCTGACATATGATATATGGTGACTAACATTTTATTTTGCTATTTTAAGGAAGCTTTTTAAAAAATTTTTTGTTATGAAACAAGTCTACTGACAAAACGGGACACTTCAAATAGAAGTATCAAGAGATGAAATGCATCCATGAATATAAAAGCTACAATCTTCTTCTCCAATCCCTAAATGTAAAAAGTAATAAAATTTTGATGGAAATGCATCTTATAACGAGTTATAGCACATACCTATGGATCAAGATGATTTGTGGCCATAATAAACCAGAGTACAATATCAGTTCTATTTGTATTTTCATTTTTATGAATTTAACATACACGAAAATTTACACATATAAAGCGAAGATAGAATGGAGGTTTTATCGCAACAAAATCACCGAATTCTTTCAATTCCTTTTGACTAAAAACTACATAATCATCTATTATCAAGTAATATCTTTAATAATCTTTCTTAGCTGAATTTCGATTAGGTCTGTCTCAAATTCTGTTTAAAACTAGAAAAGGATATTACCCATCATTAAAGTTACTCATCTTCTCAATTTGTGATGTTTACAAAAAAGATCAGTATTTTCTCTCAATTAAATCTTCTTGCTTATCCTAAGACAATGCGATTGGACAAACTAAAATGCTGTTAATTTCAAAATTCCTTCTCAAAAAAATGTGTAAATATTTTATTTTACCTGTTTTAAATATATATATATATATATATATTTTAAAAGATTTTTTATTTTATTTATACATACAAGCTGGAGTACAGGCCAGAGGCGTGGGGCGGCGAGAGGGTTCACCAGAGACAGAGTGGGGAGCAGAACAGGCAGATCAGACGTACACTGCTGAGAGGAGCAGTGGGCGAGGCAGGAGAGGTCTGCCGCACCTTGTGGGATTCTCCCCAGCCCTGCCTCAAACTCGCGTCACCGCTGCCAACAGCTCCACAGCACAGCGCTCAACCGCTGTGCCACTGGGGAGGCTCCTTAAAGATATTTTTGAAAAACAAAATACCTCAGAGCTCAAGATTTAGTTTATTTAGTTCAGGAAAATGTGCACCATATTACATAAATGGCATAGTGCCAAACCAATCAGACAATGGAGGCTTATTTTTTCAGCAAGTTATGACTTTAATTTTCCAATTTTAATAAATGTTAACGGGTACCCAAATGCCCCACTCATTTCTGTATTTTAACTCTAAAACTGATAAGCCACAGACCATTACATGAGCTTGTCATTTGCATGAAACGCCACTGCCCCCTTCAGCATTTCTCTTCTGCTCTAAGCTCAGGAATGCTATTCTTTAATAAGAAGCAGAAAACAAAAAAGGTCAGGTCATATAATGAAAATATTTACCATTTTGGTTATTCAGAATACTGCAACATAGGTCAGTTTTTAATAAGAGGCATTACCCTTAACAGCTAACACGTAAGTGTAAGACATACTCTAAAAAAAGGGAATGGCCCTTCCATACCCTTATCCTCACACTAATCCTCCCAATATCCTTTTTGCACATGACCTTGGCCGCACAATGTTCCTCTGGACACCTTTGGCTAAAATCCAAACTGATGAAACAATGTTTCCTAAGAACAATTCCTGTATCTTCTCATATTCTTTCCTGAGCAATTATTCCTAAAGGAGACAAACACCAGGTGACTTCTCCCTGCCCTAATAAAAAGCCCCACCTTTTCCCCTCCAAATTAGAATGTTCCTTTGACTTCCTTTCTCATGCCCAGTATTTTCTAATAAAGGCTTATTCTTTGCTCTGGTTGATTTTCTTGCATACAAGACAGGGGAAGACAATAACCTCTACTAAATACTTTATAGATGTTTCACTAACACCAGTAATTGAAATGTCCCTTTTTCCTGGACATCCTGGAGAATTCTCTACCTTTCTCCCCAGGGCAATATATCACAAAAGTACTCACGAGGCATGGCAGTGTGCCTTTTCTTTAAGGCAGAAGAAGGGCAATTGTGAACAGGATGTAGGGAAAGAGAAGCAGCATACTACTTTGCCAGCCAGACAAAGCAGCTTTGTCAGGAAAGAAACATATGGAAGCTGAGAATATGGAAACTGATTCCTGTAGAATCACTTGCATAATAAAGTTTAAATAGCTTTCGTTTATAGTGTCCAGAGCAAAAATTATAAGGAAAAAAGTCATAATCTGCAGTATTCTGTAAAACAGCAGAACTAGACCCACAAATAAAGAAGCTAAGGGAGTTATCACGCTGCAAATAATATTTTTAAATTATTTACAAAAACTGGAGTGTTGAATGAATATGGTAACAAAAGACTATCTAGAATTTGAAAACAAGAAAGGAGAGAGAACATGTAGGAATAAAAAATGAAAGTAGAAATGGAATAAATATATCATACAACAGGACATATGAAGAGAAAGCCAGACCTAAAGAAATTACATAGAACAAGGTACAGAGACAAAGGGACGGAAAGTGTGAAAACAGTGAGAGACAGACAAGTGAAAGGAGTAAAGTTCAACACGTAACTAATCAAAATTTCACTACAGAATAGGTAATAGAGACGCAATACCTGAACAGATAGCAGTAAATTTCCACAACTCATAAAACACCTGCCTAGAAATTCAGAAAGTCAACATCTCAAACATGGTACATAAAAATAAATCAAGGCCTAGAAAATCAGAAAGTCAGTCATAAAGCAGAAATTGATAAATAACTATATTTTAAAATTAAGAACTTTTGAACATGAAAGGAATTCATAATTAGTGACAAATCAAGGTATGAATTTAAAAAAGAAATTGCAATGCATGTAACAAAGGATTATTAGTGTCTAAGTTATTAAGAAAATAGGTATTTCAAAAAGGACACACAAATGGTTAGCTAATATATGAAAAGATGCTCAAACTCATTGACTCAATGGTTTGCAAATGTTAATCCAACAAGAAACCATTTCACACCCACCACATTAGCAATGATCTATTGGAATAATGTTAAATATGATGGGTACATTAGTGTTCAAATTATTATTCCTTAAACTCCATACATACATTACATATGTCCTTAAAAATGTCTGTTTTATACAAAAGTGTTTTTATGTGCTATTTGGACTCAGCAATAAAAATATTCATGACTGGTGAGAAGAATTTCAGTGAAATTACTGGCACAAAAACCATACTGCAAAGGGCTGAAAAGATTCTGTAAGATAAGGGTGTATAGACAGCCTCAACTATTTCAAATTTAATTATGCAACTGTGTGGGCAGACAGGTCTGTAACTGTACGGACATGCCGTAGTGACAACTTTTTTTTTTTTTTTTTGAATAAAGAAAACCAGGGCATGTTTAGAGGAAGAGCAAGAGAGAGGATAATGACACAGAGCATCCATGAATTAGTTTAGTCCAAGAATAGGAGTTAGTTTGAGACAGGCACAAGGGTTCCTATTTCACTGTTAGAAAAAAAAAAAAATTACTTTTCTGTCCTCACACCACCTTTCTTCTAACTCTATCCTCTCTATTTACAATCGTCTCTCCAATCCTCTTTAATGCAAGCCTCTGCCTCAGGACTTTTGTACTTATAATTTCCTTTATGGAGAATATACTTTTCCAGATGAAGCAAAGCCTGCATTTTACTTCTTTCAAGTCTTTGCTCAGAGGTGAACTGAGTGAGGTGTTTCCTGATCACTTTGAAAGTGAAATCCCTCCATAACCCCACCACCACTGAGTCCCAGGGCAAGTTAGGGTTAATTAGGCAGCTTCAGGGACAGTGCAGGTAGGGACTTTGAGACAGAGATAAAGGCAGTAAATTCAAGGTGCTAACCGAAATATACTCCAAAGACAGGGAGAGTAAATTCCAAATGCCAACCAGACATAGTTCAGAGATGAGGTCAGATGTCCAGGAAGGCTAATGGGAGCAGTACATTTTTTTTTTAAAGATTTATTTGTTTATGCATACAAGCTGGGGTGTAGGCCAGACATGTGGGATGGTGAGAGGATTCACCAGAGACAAAGTGGGGAGCAGAACAGATTGACTAAAATGCACTGCAGCGGGTGAGGCAGGAGAGGTCTGCTGCACCATGTGGGAATCTCCATGGCTGGGTATGGAACTTGTGCTGCAGTGGCTCTGGATAGCTTCATGGTGCTGCGCTTAACCTGTTGTGCCACCAGGGAGGCCCTGGGGGCAGTAAATTTTAAGGCTAAAATTTAAGACTAATTGAGACAGTAAATATTAGCAGACGTTGAACAGGGGAGGTGAAAAGAGAAGCTCTAAGATAAGGGGCAGGAAATGGGCACATCCATCTGGAGGACTGCAGCCACTAGTGGAAAGGGCCAATCACAAAGCAGGATGTGATTTTAGAACAGAGGGAAAAAAGGTTTAAATTCCCCTAGACACAGGCTCACTGCAGCTTCCTTGCCCCCAAGTACAGCGTACCTGGGAGTGCATACTTTCTTCCTTTAAATAAACTCTTCTTTACTCTCTTAAACAACTTTTGTTTCTCTCTGCTTACTTATCTAAAATGTCTGCGAATTCCTTTTTATGGCTTTGTGGAACAAGAACTTGTGGTGATTCAAGGGTTAAATTAACAGTGCACACCAGCTTTCCACTATTGCTAGTCCCCATTCTCTTTTATTTATCTCTTATTTTTCTTCATAACCTTCTAATATTTGATATAATATACTCATTGTATTGCTTGGTTCCTTCACACCATTGTACATAAACTCTGTAAATACAGGAAATGTAGCCGTGCCACCAAGTAATGCTTGATATATGCATAAGTTCAATAAATACATGCTGAATGAATGAATCATGGTCCCTGATTGAGGAACCTGAAGAACAAGTATAACAGAATTAACACTGAAAGGCTTGAGCAAAATGAGGGAAAGCCTAGAGACCAATCAATTTACTGCCTACATTTGACACTGAGATAGATGAACAATGAGTCGCATCTGACTACACAGGCGACATCTGAGTTAGTCCACCAAGTAGAGAAGAGGTAGACATTCCGAGAAAAGGAGGTTACAAGGCCCTGCACATGTGAGAAATGCAAATGGGGTACATTTGGAGTGTGCAGGGATGACAAGGCACCACATTTTAGCTTAACCTTGTAATGTACACAACAGAAGATACATTGTATAAGTTTCTCAACTCTAAAAACCCCTCAGAGTAGTTACAATTGCTCGGTCACTTGCTTTATTTGCAGTAAAATTATAATAAGGAACATAAAAATATAAAGTTTACATAAAACTGCAGGAGCTCCACTCTCCACCACAAAGGAAAATGTTTGAGCAAACCTATCCCCGTTTACTATCAACTGTAGATTATATGTATCACAATCAGTCATAGTGAGCATATTACTTCTGAAGGTCTCACCCCAGGAAAACTTCATTGGTGGGAGAGAGCAGTTTGTACGCGAAAGGGGAAATGGTCAAATTCAAGTGTTTGGTGGGAGACACTCTCCATTTAACCATTTATGAGTTCCTGAAAAAGTTTGCGTGTTACAAGTAAACTGAAATTACTGTTGACAACTACTCTGTCTTCCTTTTTATCCACATCACTCCCGTCTCTTGAATCTTACCACCTTCGTTTTAACGCGAACTCATACTGAAGCACCCAGGTTATTTTCGGGATTCCCTGGTTGAGACAGGAGGCTCTTGTGTGCAGATACAGAAAGGAACCTCGGGGCAGAGCGTGTCAGAGTTCATCAGCCCATGTAGTCAGTTTAGGAACATTTAAGCTCAAGAGAGGAGAGACAGTGGGTACCTTGGTACTTTTAGAATTCTCCCTTTCTGAAGCAGGAGGTAGGGATCCTTGAGGAGGGCGGAGTCCCAAGGAGTTCTCAGGGCCCGCCAGAGGTCAAAGCTCACATCTAAAGCCGAGGGGGGGGCGGGGCCTACCCCCCAAACCAAGGGGTGATGCCTGGGCTCAGAGGGTAAGGAGATCCGGGGTGACTCGGAAAGACTCACAGTAATAGGCCACCACAGGGTCCCGCTTGTCATGCTCCTGAGCCGTCCTCAGATGATGCTGTATGCTCTTAAATTGTGGGGGTAGTGGGGGTAGCGGAGCAAGCGCCGCCATCTCTACTCCAGGAATCACCACTTCCTACTCGCGTGCCACCGACATTTCCGCTTACGTCCGGTGTGTCGCGCGCAGGAACGCGCAAGGCAAATCCCGCCCACTCTCTCGTTGCTCAGCGACAGAAAGTCAACTACGGGTCCTTAGCAGGGACGATCTCTATGTGCCAGCTGCTAGTGGTTACTACGCCTTGACACCCGCGCCCTCTGCTGGTAGGAAGGAGAAGAGGTATTGTTTTTCACTTTTTGTTTGACTGTTGGTAACAAAAGGAAGGATAGAAAGGGAAAAACAAGAAGGAAATAATGTTTATTGATTAAGAAAAAAGGGTGAAGTGCCTTTGTCACCATCCAGAAATTATTGTTTCTAATTCCTCTAATATTAGTAATGTCTGTAAAACCTTTCCGGTGTTAGAAACTTTCATTGCAGTTCTTGGGTAGGATGAAAGCGGTTGTGTTTCTGTTTTAACACATTGAATAAGATAATAATGTTTTTTAAAACCTGAATACTAAATACATTAAGCTTCAAGTAAATAGAAATTCTGTTGTGAGCTGTATAATATATATTTTAGTGAATGATAATCAGTAGGTCGTTTATTACTAGAAAATGATGTACACTTTGCCAAGTATTTTGACATTTTGTCAATACATAAAGAAGGTGTTTAGGTATCCCTGTTCAATGATGTTGACTCATGTCATACATAGACGTTGGCTTTTCTACCATCAATGACTTCAATTATTTTCTTTATTCACCCCATACTCTCATTTTTCAGAACTTTACACTTTATTTTCCTCCTCCAAAAATGTTCATCTTTATTACATTTTCTGTTTTCTGTTAAACCTAGTTTTCAATGAACTAATGAGATAGCCTAGGTAAGAGAAATTAATATCGGGGAGGATGAGTTGTCCCAAGTCCTGTTTGAACAGGTGGACTAAATCAGGACTGGCTCCTCCTGCCAAATAATTTGGCCTCCCACGCTGACCATGATAAGCCATGATGAGTAAAAGCGTTGGATCCTGCATAATCATTATCTCACAATTTCCTTGAGGGAGAAAGCTGAGAGTCCACATACATAGTTGGAATGTAACACATTTGTGTGTTCCTCTGGCGCAGCCCAAGAGAGAGCAGGATATGACGCTACTTGCCTTCTCCAGCCTTGTGGACCGAAGGATGGTGGTGTAATTTGGGGGTGAGGCCAGAGGTGTGAGGGTGAAAGAATTTACCAGAGATGGAGTTGAGAATAGAAATACCCTGCAGGAGATTAGGGGCAAGGTGGTGTTGGGGGAGAAAGGACATTGGAAACAAACTCCACAGATAGGTTTTTACAGGCCCCACTTCAGACCAAAGAGACACCAAAGACTACAAATCCCATAATGTCAGCATGACTGAAGGGAGGATTCCTGGGAACTGAGGGTGGAGTTAAGCAGCCAGATTTGGTATATAACCAAATATGTGGGCTGTGGGGGTGTCTTGGCTGTTTGCCAGATTTCAGTGTGCCATCGGGATTTCAGCTCAGCGGAACTAAAAGGACACATTCACCAATTTATTCTTTCTTTTTTTCCCTTGAGTTGTTCCTTTTATTTCCCCTCCATTTGTAAGTAAATCCTTTATTAATTTTATTGTGTGTGCCTGCAGTTGAGTCTCATTATAAGTCCCTTTTAAGCGCACGGGTGAGGACCCACAGTCAGGCACCCCATTTTCTGTAACAGTAACCGCCCTGTAACAGTGGGAGATATTTATCTGTACAGGAAGGAGTTGAGGCTCTCTTTTAGGTTCTGTTTTTGTGGACTTTCTTACTTGCGATGCCCATCTGCACAAATCATCTGATGGGATGTCTGGTCTTGGTGTTGGCTTTTGACACAGAATGTGTCCTGGCCTTACTTCTTCTGGACTGGATTTTCTGACCATCGTGGTCAGTATTATGGCCAGGTTCCCATAGCAACCTTATTGACTCCCTTGTCTATTCAGGGCCCCCAAACCTGCTTGCTGGGCAAGGAGTGGAGGGTAAGTTTTTAACCTTATTAAATGCTACCCTGACACCACCCTTTGAATAGCTCCTCCTAATTCTTTTCAGGAGTCAAGACCATACTCTTTCCCACACTGGCTCCCTCAAGCATGAGTCTCTCCAATAAAACCTCGCCTGGTTCACCCACACCTCTGGCTTTCTGGTGAATGCTTTCCCTAGCGGGCAAAGGACATGATCTTTTGGGTTGGGGCCCTTTTACACCCATATTATCTCAAAGAAACAAGATCTCAAGTTCTAAATGTCCCTCTATCTACTATTTTTTAATCCCACCATCCCCAGCCCCTGCAGAAACTGCTCTATGTCCATGTATTACTCACACTCCATATCCTTTGTCTAGCCCTGTTCTGGGAGTCCATCACCTTACCCAGGGTCTGGCTTTTTTTACCCAGAAAACTGTCAGATTTTCCTGAATCTCAGCAACTCATTCACCAAAACTTGACTGCATGTGGCATAAACTTAATATTTGTGTCCCTCCAAATTGTTGAAACCTAGTGTACAATGTGATATTAGGAGGAATAGTCATTGGGAGATGATTAGGTGATGAAGGTAGCATCCTCATGAATGAGATTCATAGTTTTGTAAGAGACCCCAGAGAGCTAGTTTACCCATCCACCATGTGAAGATATACAAAGTCAGCAGTTTGCAACCTGGAGAAGAACCTTCACCAAATCTGATCTCCTCGTACCCTGATCTTGAACTTCCAGCCTCCAGAACTATAAGAAAGAAAAAATCAAGCACAGAATTATAAATTTCTGTGTTTATGAAGCACCCAGTCTGTGGCATTTTGGCATTTTGAAAAACCCAATCTGAACTAACAAAGATAGTATGGTTCTTTCTCTTATTCCTCTATACTAACTTTTGGAAGATAGTGGACCGGTAGAGAAATTAATGAAACAAGCAGAGTGAGATAATATAAATGCCTTCTCCCAGTTCTTTGGACTTCTCATTTATCCTTTTTGTATTATTGTAGATTCTCAGTTATAATTATCCTTAAAGATCACTTCAGTAGATTCTTTTATAAAGAGTCATAACCTGGTCCTCCTAAGCATTCAGATTAAATTGTTCTGGACTGGATCCTAAATATAAGTAATTTTAAAAGGTTTTCAGGAAATTTTATTGCACATCTGGAGTTGAGGACCAGGCCCTGGTGAATCACCACTACATCACCAGTAGAAACACAATTTCTACTACATAGTTTCCAATCCTCCTCACTCTCTTCAAGCCAGACTTGGTCAGAGACCGCAGTCCCTGCTGTAGAGGCTAAGGCTACCTCAAATTATTTCACTGTACCTCTGCCATAACCAAATAGTAATAATCTGCTGATGTTTACTAAGCATCTACTGTGTATCCTGCATGTTTCAGGGGCTTTACATCAGCTCATTTAGTATTTACCACCACCCTATGAGAGAGGTATTATCATTTCCATTATTTTACACATGTGAAAAATTAGACATTTAGAATTTGTGTAACTCGCCCCAAATCGTAGTCTGACTATATATTCAACACAAGGGCTTGACATTAAAATTCTAGCACCTTGGTTTCAGAGTTTGTGACCCTAGCCACTGTTACAGGATTTTCATGTCTCTTTAGACCAAAATAACATTCATTCATTTTTTTTTTTCTTTGGGAAAAAATCGTGTTCTATTTCCTGGTGAAAGTGGCACCCTCCTGTTTTTCTCCTCTCTTTCCCTTTAGGACTGGAGGTTGTTCAAGGTCATTTTCTCATTTGCATTCATTCTAGGAAGAAAAGGGCAAAATAAACAAGCAAGAGAAATGTTAGACTAGGATTTTACTCCATCTGCCAACACATGCTCTCTTTTTCCTATATTCTATTGTCCCTGCAGGAAATAATTGATATGAGGGAGAAAAATAAGACACACTGTTAGCATAAGGCACATTGAAATTATACTAGGAAACAAAGTAAATATTGACAACATGAGGTTATTTTTCTTATTGATGTTTTGCAATGGAGACTCTTCTGTTTCACTATGAGGAGAGATCAAAGTGCCCCTCCTTCCAGCTCTGATCAGTGCTGAAAGGCCTGACATCAGCCTCTGTGCTAGGGTTAGAATTATGACAGTTGAGGGGAGTGGGCAACCGCTGCAAGTAGGAAAGGGAGAGGGACCAGAACCGACAGATGCTTTGTATCAATCCCTGGATTCCAGCACGTGTGTGATCATTTCACACTAAAATTGTTGCTCTAATTGTGAGCACAATTATTTTGGTGGCAAATGACAGGCTTAACCAGTGTAATCAGGGTGACATATTTCTATCTACATCTGTACCTTTTGGGTACACTGTATTTAGTAGAAATTTGGCTTTCAGTATCATGAGACTCACATTCTATTAGTTTAGCATCCCCCCAAATAGAGAATATTTTTCCTTACATGTTCCAGCGAAAGAGTGAAAGAGAAGACTCATATGACTCAGACATGTCTATTTACACATACATGGCTGAGACAGAGATGAAGATAAAAATTGCAGTTCAGTCTTTCAACATGCGTATGCAGTTGTTCCAACACCATTGAATTATGCTGGTGAATTAAAGTCACACAAACAAGCAACTATATATGTGGAAAACTATTTCTGCTCTCTATATTGTTCCTGCAATCAATATGCTTATCTTCACGCCTGTCCCACTCTGTTTTTGATGAATGAACCTTTATAGTAAGTCTTGAGAATATGTTGGATAAGTCTCCTACCTCTATTTTGCTTTTTCAAAATTGAGTGGGTCATTCTAGATCTTTCGTCTTACTGTATACATCTTAAAAGCAAGTTGTTCATGTCCACACAAGCTTGCAGGGATTTTTGACTGGGATTATGTTATATCTACAAAACAATTTGGAATGATTAAAGTTATAAAAGATTAAGGCTTCTAATCCATGAACAGTGTTTACTGTTCTACTTATTTAAAACATCTTTAATTTTTCTCAGCAGCGTTTTATACTAGTCATTGTACAGATGTAGCACATCTATGACAAAATTTATCCCTTTGTGTTTCATTATTTTGATTGTTATTGCAAATGACATCTAAAAAATTTGACTTTAATTTTTATTACACTATAGATATGTTAGCCATGATAAATTTAATTATTTTAGCAGCTTTTTCTATGTCCTTTAGAATTTTCTAGATTGTGATCTCATAATTGTTCTAAATTTTGGTTATCTTTGTGGACTTTTTTAATTAAATAATTGAAACTCAGAAGATTTTTGTTGAGTTAAGGTAGCAAGGATTTTCTCTTGTGTTTTGTGAGGAGAAAACCTCAACTTCTAAAATTAAAAGTCTTCCTTTTAGAAATTCATTATATCAAACATAGACTGATAAATGCTTAGAAAAATGGAAATATTTGACTACTTCCTTCCTTAATAAGACTATGGAAGATGGTCATACATGAAGATTGTAAATTATATAAAATGAAAATGATTACTGAAAGGCAGGCAGATTTAAAAAATGTGCAACTGATCAAGATAAAATTATTTTTGAAATAATTTCATAGGTTTTTTTTAGGAAGTTCAACTTAATATAAATTTAATTATCTATTTCAATAATCTTGAATATAGATGTTATAATGCTAAGATACTTATGGGACAAAGACATTTTTTTCAAAAAGAAACAAGGAAACCAAGCACTGTATTTTTTATAGCATATTTTATTTATTTGGTAGCTATATTACCATATAATTTAATACTAAATATTTTAAGAAAACAGTGTGAATATGATATTAAGAATGTAATTGCTCCATTTGTCCCTGTTAGTGATAAAAACTATAGAAAGACTTGTTTAATAATTAATTTACACCTTTCATCTTAAATAAGTTATATTTTACCTAAATGCAAAAATAATTACTTCCTCAACGAACAAGCTGCTTGGCTCAGTGGAAAGGAAAACGACTTTATATTTGGTTTACCTGGACTCTACTTTGGTTGGACCACTTTGACCACGTATATAAACCTCTCTGAAACTCAATTTTCCACTGTGTAAAAAAGATAAAAGTTTCTCTGGCCAGAAAATACCGTGCTCAATGAAGAAATTATATGTGAAAGAACGTTGTAAAGGTACTACTTACCAGTTCCTCATGTATGACAAAGTAAAATAGAATGAAATATTTGTTCAAGAATCTGCTTAGAATGTGGTGTCATCTTGAGTCATAGGGCAAAGGAGAGCTCCTCGGTCAGAATAGAATAGGAAAAGCCTCAAGGAATATGGAAAGCTCCAGAGATAAGGGTGACAAACTTCACAGGGGACTAATCAAACACCCCCCAGGACTAGGGGCAGTAGGACATTCTGGAACAAGGATGATAAAGAAAAAGGACTGTAAGGTAAGGGCTGGGACACAGGATGTAATTCTGGGAACAGACAATTAAGATAGAGTGAGTGAGACCACCAGAAGTAATCAACCGCAAAAACACTGATGGCGCTTTACGGTAACTAGGGAAAGAAGTCAGGGAATACACACTTGGGTCTCGACTTGGAATTCCTTGCCCCTCCCTGACCTGGTTCCACCGGCCTGGGAGTCCCACTTTATTTCTGTTCCTTTTCTCCTTAATAAACTTTTCCTTATATCTATTCCTCTAAACAAATTTGCCTTTTTTTGTCTGCTTGCTGAGCATCTGCGAAGTTCCAGCTGCTGCTTTGTGAGATTCCAACTTGTGGAGGTCTAGTGGCTGGTACTTAGCACTGCCCTGGCTGCCTGGGATCTATTCCTGGCTGGGAGACTAAAGCTGAAATTACAGTATCAATATTTTATATTAGACACACATTTCAGAAACGCTGAGGTAAATTTAAAGAGCAGATATTTAAGTTTGACATTGAGATACGGAATAAGGTAACTCTAAGTACAAATGATTGGGAAATAACAGTGATAGGAAAGTAAGTACTCAGGCTTTTGATTATTGCCTAATTAGAAAGCATAATCTTCTGAATATGATCTCAAAAATCTCAGCAACACATAATACTATTGTCATTATAGTAAATGCATACTTTGCAATGAGAAAAATGTCTTCTTGAAGTGTTCTGGCACTATGCATTTTATAACAGTGAATTTTCCCCAAAGAGTTCCAGCATCACACAGGTAGAGAAATTTTACTTAGAAACTGAAGGGGTGTATTGAAGCCAAAATGCTATCACCTTTAGACTAGTTCTTAATAAAATGAAAAGGAAGTAAATCATAGTGTAGATGGGCTTTTGTAGAATGCATTCTTGTCTGATACCTTTACATGCTGCAGAAAGGTGAAAAATAGCTCCAGGAATCAGGACAACCATTAGTTGCAATGCCCAAAACACCTAAAGGATGTCAGAAATGTCTTCGTCATGTCAACCAACAGGTTACCAAAAATACATGAAAATATTTCACTGATTCTCAAGGGGATAAATAAAAAAGATTCTAAGTTTTTTAAGTATCTTAAGCAATAAAAATAATAAAATGAAACTGGTAGTGTTGAACATATTTCATTACTAAGGTATTTAAAATTTTAAATATATAATAATTGTGAAAATACAGTCCTATTTTGTTGCTATCACCTACCAATTACTAATAAAATGGAAATTGATAGCTACCCAGTTTCCATTTTCTTATCAGAAAACTTACTTGTGATTGGCCTGATCTGATCATAACAGAAAAGGTTTATTTCTCTCTTGTTTCAATCGCAGCTGAAGTACAAAGCCTCATTCCCATATAATGAAAAGCTTAATACGCCAAGGAAGAACTATTTAAAGGATGTTTTCACTATTACATTAAAAAAATTGGATTTATGAAATTTTGAAGCAAGAAAGAAACTTAGAGATCATCAAACCCAAAGTGAATTCTGCATTGAATTCTACACTTTGAAAATATAAAGTGCAAATGTCAATTAGAGACATGTTGCTAATATGTAAACATATTTTTTAAAAAGACTTAAATTCAATTAACATCCCCTACCAAGTAGTCATTTTGCAATAAAATCAAGAGAATCTTCGAGCATCTAATACCTCTTTTGGACAATAAGCTAACAAATCTAATATTAAACTCATTGTATAAACACCGTCTTACACACCATGAAAAAGTAATGTTCATTTAGTTGTCAGTACAGCTTATTGTCTACTTTTCAATGATCTATTCAATGATCTATACTATCAATGATTAAGTGAGCTACTTAATGACACCACAGGCTAAAAGTACTTCCTGAATTATTCTAGCTATCAACGTAAAATTGCTACAAATTCTGGTTTCAAATTCCGAATATTTTAAAGTTTATGGCTGGTATTTATATTATCCTCTGCATATATAGAGGACCTTGTTTGCCAATGTTCATGCAAATCAGGTTAAAATATACAGACAAGATTCATAAAATTGTTGTTTGTCTGGATAGTACTTACATTTCCTTCAGAGAAGTTTTTGATGTAATTTAGAGACATGTCTCATGGGATGTTACCTTGACATTCCAGGGGGTTAATTCTTCACCCACTTTGCCAGTACTCCTGCCAGCATCAAACTCTTATGTTTTCTCTTGACTTTTACAGCAGAAAACACTTATCACTGAAAATTTCTCTCCCCTCCAGTTTTTCTGCCTTTTTTCTTTCTCTTTCTCTTAGATCTCTGGAACCCCTATCTCTGTCTCAAAACAAAACTAAGAAACAAACCCAAGCATGTGGTCCATTCTAGTAATCGCTGACCTGCTCTGCGAGCACAGCCAGCCAGTCAGGAGCACCAGGAGCGCCAGACGCCAGCCCATGTGTGTGCATCACCAGACTGGAGCTTAGAGTTTTCTCTGAGATGACCTGCTCTTCCCCTCCCACCACCTCCTTTGGCTTCCATTGAGGTGTGTGTGAAAAGATAAGTACATGGCACTTATTCCTGATTCTCATTTACTTCCAAGGAATGGAACTAAATTTGGGGAAGTTTAAGAAATTGTAAACCAGGCTATGATGTAACACAACTATTACATCATTGGATATTATTGATGAGTTGTGTGTATCATTTGTCTTTTTGTTGTGTGCATACCACAGGCATGGAAAAAACTGCAGTTAGATCTCTGTTCTAAAGGAAAAGCTAGGGGTTTGTTAACCAAGATAAAAATCAGAATTTAGCACAAATCACACGAACAACCCCACCCTCCCTTTCTTTTGTCTTTCAGTAACTAGTTACAGCTAGACTTTGTTAAGGGTCAGCAGGTGCCATGTCAGACAAGAAGCTGCCTTCTAATTGATCTGCTTGCTATCTGTCATCCACCTAGAGTGCCAGGCAGTCAATGGTAGGTCAGTTCTTCTATCGTCATCTGCCTTTCCCATCTTCCATTGGACTGTGGCCTATGAAAATTGTAACTGCAGACAATCTCATTGCTGACCTCAGCAAATTGAGAAGTGACTGCATAAGGCATGCAATTATAACCAAAGGGGAAGGGAAAATGGTCTTGTTGAATCAGAGTATTTTACTGGATAGGAAAGAATTAAAATGGGCAAAATAATGACCCTGTTGGATAAAAGAAACCCGAAGATATTCTTATCTTCCCAGAAATAACAGTGTTGTTGGTAACTTATGACTCTACCCTCCATGTTGGTGGTTGAAAACATCTCCCCTTTATCACTAAAAATAGTGGCTATGTTTGAATAAGAATTTCCTCAGACTGCTTCCTCCTAGCAGAAAATTGAGAGACCCAATAGATTTTTTTTTAAAGATTTATTTATTTATACATACAAGCTGGGGTACAGGCCAGAGGTGCGGGGCGGCGAGAGGGTTCACCAGAGACAGAATGGGGAGCAGAACAGGCATATCAGAAATACACTGCTGAGGGGAGCAGCAGTCGAGGCAGGAGAGATCTGCCGCACCATGTGGGATTCTCCCCTGCTGGGCGTCAAACTCGCATCTCTGGCTGCCCACAGCTCCACAGCGCAGCACTCAACCGCTCAACTGCTGCGCCACCAGGGAGGCCCTAGACTTTTTTTTTTAACAATGTGTCCAGTATCTGTAGTTTTACTAGCAGCTTTATGGCAAGCTCTTATCTCCTGCTGTCACCACTGTTACACATCCATACACCTTGCTGACATTTAGTCAATACTACCCTCTTCCAGTACTAGTCTAACTTCTGGAAGTCATGTACAATAATTTCACAGATATTTTTGTAACCTTAATATTTATGACATCAAAGACATTTAAGAACTACCTATGTGGTCTTACCCAGAAAGGGGATAACCTTCTAACTCTGTGGGCAAACAAGACAAGAATGATTGAAACAAAAATGTAGAAAAATGCTACTTATGTTGGATAACACACAGGAAATCAACCCATAAATTTTATTTATTATTACTATTTATGATCTCCTCTTAATACTTTAAAAATCAAGTTGCATGTATTGCTTTAGAATTTTCTAAATTTTCTAGTTTATGGCTGATTTTATATTATTCTCCACATATATAGAGGATCTTTTCAAGTATTTGTGCTTTTCCACCCACTTTTTAAAATTAACTCAGTAAATATTGAGCACCTGCTGTACCTATAGGTACCTATAGATAATGTGTAAGGTGTTGGAAATGTGTGAGAACAATATGGCCCCTCCCTCCACCTTCAGGGGGCATCTATAAACCTTTGTGCCTCTGTGTGCACATATGTGTGTACATATGTATATAATTAACATGTATACCCATATAGGGTTTATATGGAACCATTCAGAGATTTATCACGAACTATCTTGACTTATTTTCTGCCTGGCAAATAAGAAGAAATGATTTGTCTGCAAATTTCCTTTCTAACTTTCTTGGATTCTCAGAATTTTGCATTTTGTTATGGTAATTTACATTTCTTCCTGTGAGCTATCCAGTGACTATTGAATGGGATGGAATAGAGGTCAATTTAGGTACTCACAATAGTATGTTTCACAGAAGGACAGTTGAGATGAGGCAATCTGGATAGCTGCCTCAATTCATAAATCACAATCCTTAACCAATTCACATCTCATTGAAATCCCTGACCTGCCAAAATTGGGTTTGTCTTTCTCTATGAATAATTTATATTTTCTGGAATGGAAGTGGGAATGACTTAGAAGAAAGGGTCAATAACCAATGATGTTATTTTAGGCAAATGATTTAACTTCTAGGTTTCATTTCCATTTCCTACAAGTAGTAGACTGAATTCTACAATCTGTAAATAATTTCACAATTCTGTGATTTTTATGATTCTAAGTCTCATAACCATATGTGAAGCTATTGCATTAGGTCTGAGGTTTTTTCAGTAATTTTTATGATGCCAGTAATTGATATAATGATTAAATCAAAAGTCTCATTTCTCTTTTATTATTAAATTTATAGTTTAAATATTCCTAAACAGTATGCTTTCTAGTTATAGTTTCATATGCCTTATTTCTTTTTTAAATACCCCATCTATGCAGCCAAATCTCTACAGAAGAACATGGTCTGTAAATCCAGCCTGTTTTTTTTTTTTTAAACCATTATTGCTTGTTATTTAAGCATGCTGTGTTAAAGCTGTTTTACTTTTCCATCTGCAAAATGGGGACGTTTTTTCTTACCTGGTAGAAATTTTGTAAGTAGATAAGCAGATATATGGGATAACATCTAACACAGTGTCTGACATAGTTGGCTCCTCGAAAAATGTTATTTTTATTCTTTCATGGAGAATAGACTCATCCTGTCGGGTTTGAGAGGAAGTATACAAAATAGTCAAAAACTTGGGTTCTTAAGTCAGCAGAAATGGATTTGAATCTTAGTTTGTAATGCAAATGCCTTGAGAAAATCACCTAACAACTCTCAGTCTTGATTTTCTCATTTTTTTTTGAGATTTATTGAGTTATCTTGATCTTTGGATTTGTTTTCAACAAATTGGTAGAAAATTCAGTCATTATTTCCTCAAATATTTTTTCCTGTCCCCTTCTTCTCTTATTTTGGAAGCCAAGTTATGGATATGCTAATTACATACATTCTGGGCTGTTCGCTTTGGCCACAAGTATATATGCCCCTCCCTACAAAACCTTCTCATTGTGTTGCACTGTGAAGAGTTGCTATGTTAATTTTACTGATCTTTTATTCTACATGATCTCATCTGAAGTTAACTCTATCAGGGCATTTTTTTCTCTGATTTTTTTTTTCCTCTAGGACAAGAGTCAACTAGCCCAGGGACCACCCATCCCTCTTGTAAAGTTTTATCGAAGCATAACCATGCCCATTCATTTGTGTGGTTTTTTTTTTGTTTTTTTTTTTTAATATCATAGATATTTATTTTTGTTGTTCGTATCTTTTACATTATTATGTATTCCCCATAAGTAAGTTACCCACCACCTGCTTACCCGTGGAGCCATCACCATAGTACTCCGTGCTCTCCTCCTCCCCCCTCTTGAGTCCTCCTTTCCTGCTGAATGTTGCTTTCTTATTTGGTTCCCCTATATTCCTGTTATAAGTGAAACCATTCGATATTTGTCTCTTTCTTTCTGGCTTATTTCACTGATCATGATCCCCTCTAGGTCCATCCATGTTGCTGCGAATTGCATGTGTTTGTCTTTTTTGAATGCTGAATAGTATTCCATTGTGTATATGTACCACATCTTCTTGATCCAGTCATCTATTTTTGGGCATTTGGGTTGTTTCCATACCTTAGCTATTGTA